>CALNHX010004663.1:0-122246 GCA_940337035.1 Agriotes lineatus | reverse complement strand
ATAGGACGATAGTTTGTCATGGTGTTTTTACATCCAGTTTTATATATAGGTACTATTACTGCAACTTTTAAGACATTAGGAAAAATTCCACTGGAAATGATCAGATTACTTATATGTTGAAGAGGATCAGCAATGAGATATTTTATTTGTTTTAGATTCTCAGCAGTGATGTTATCCAGGCCAGCAGCTTTACCTGCTTTTAAGGTGTCAATTTCATTTATTATATCCTGATTTGTCACAGGGCTAAGGTAAAGTGTACTGGAATTCACAGTATTTGGTAATTCATTACATATTTTACTTTTGTTTTTGTTGATAAGAATGTTTGCCATACGATTACATTTGCTATTTGATTTTCATCTTGTATTTCTATACCGTTTTCCAATACTATACTTTTAATTTCCATATGTTTTTTTTTATCATTTAAACTTTCTCTAACTGTATTCCATAAGTGCTTTGAGTCATTCGGTGACTGCATTATTTTATTTTTATAAAATTGCGACTTGGTTGTTTTTATGCACATTTGTAAAATATTTCTATAATTTTTATAATAATTTCTGAGTTCTATATTACGTTCATTTCTCAGTACGCGTTGTTTTAAGGCATCACGAATGTTTATTGATTTTATTAAATTTTGCGTAATCCATTGTTTACGCTTTTTCATTTTCGAATTAACTGAATTATTGTTTTTTACTTTGAGTGATTTTTGTTTGCACGCTTTTAGAGTATCAATAAAGGTTTCTGTAGCAATATTTGCGTCCTGCTCATTTAATATACCGTCCCATGACAAAGAGTTAACTAAATTAAAAAATCTTATGCTATCAAAAATTTGTGAGGTTGATTGTGGATTAACCTTTCTAGGACGTTCAAAAGTTAAATTCTTTATACTAAAAATTACAGTGTAATGATCAGTGATATCAGTCCGCAAAATTAAACCAAAAATATCAGAAGACTTTTGCCTTGCTTTTATAAAAACGTGATCTAAGCATGATTTCGTGTCATTAGTTACTCTTGTGTATTTGTTGATTACAGATTTGAAACTGTGTTCAGACATCACATTCAGATAATCACTTTCTGTTCGATCAGTTTTTAAAATATCAATGTTTATGTCTCCAAGAAATATTTCATTGTTCTCTCTACATTCCGGCAAATAAAGGCGCAACTGTTCGATAAAGTTTTGAACTTCAATATTATGGCATCTATATACTGCACTGATACCATACTTTTTATTGAGCTTTTCAAATTTTATTCGAATTACACGGGTTTCTAAAGAGTTTATTGTTGTAACACCAGCATTTAAATTATTTTTAACAAAAATTACTACGCCATCATTTCTGTTTATACTTCCATTGTTATAATGTGTTGAAAAACCGTCTATATTAAAAGTATCAACAATAATTTAAAATGTTTCTGTTAAGACAATGACATCTAAAGTTTCTTTATCTAATGAATGCAATAATATTAAAAATTCGTCAAAATTTTTTGCTATGCTCCGTATGTTCAATTGCAATATATTGATCTCATTATGTTTTAATAACTCCTTACATTCTAACTTATTATCTAAAACAATATTTTCAAAATTATCATATTCAGCAAGTTCTTGTTGCAAATTTAGGTTTAAATTAAAATTGGCCATTTTTAAATTTCAATTAATTAACAGAAATCGTGTTACATAAGATTTACCTTTCCTTATTCTGCCGCACTAAATCGTTGGAGGTAAGAACACGTATTATAGCCGACGTATCACTGCAACGCACAAAAAGTTTTCCATTCTTAAACCAAACATATTTAAACACTTTCTTATCTTTATCCGCACCATCCATTTCCTTTTTCTGCCGTGCCTCATAAAACAGTTCACGATAATAGGGAGTCATATGCTCGTTTACATATATAGGTTGGCCTTTTAATTCGTGGTACAAAACTGTGATTTGGGGCTTCTTGCTTTTGCATTTATTGAGATATTCATCTCGAACCATCCTGTTTGTAAATTTTACAATAATTGGGCGTTTTCCAGAATTTTTAGTACTTCTGGAATTTACTCTGTGTGCAGCCTCTAGATCCGTCTTAGAGATTTGGATACCAACACTTCTTCCCACATTGATTATCACATCAACCATATTCTCTCCAGCTACTTCAGGTACCCCATCAATTTGCAAATTGTGGTTTCGGGAATATTGCAGATTTTCCTCCATTGCACTCTCCAACACTTGTGTTTGTTTTTTTATTGCCTCATATTTACTAGATATATCTTCGTAATTTTTGCGCAGCGTTTTATTATCTTCTTTTAAAGTTGTGATTAAAGTAGTATACTCGTCAAGTTTTTTTGAATAGAATTCCATGGATTCTTGAAAGCTATTGATTTTTTGGAGAAGATTGCTGTTTTCTTCCTTAATGGTACTTCTTATCACATTCGTGATGATTGTTATTAACTCTGGGGAAATTTCCGATGGTTCCCGCATTGTTGGAGTATCGGGATTCAGTTTACAGCCGGGGCATCTCCAAGCTGTTTTTGCTTCAGCGGATGTTTTCCTCCAGGCCGTTTCACGAACATTTACACATAGATAGTGATATCTGCTTTCGCAGCCTTTGCACAACAAAATCACCTTCAGGTGGTAAATCACTACTGCACTGATTGCACTTATTCATCGTTTGGGCTTAAAAATGCACTTTAGCAATGACAATTTTTCATGGAGCGTTTGACAAAGACGTGCAGCTCGTAGCTCGCCCGCGAACTAATAATTCAGTCAATTGTACAAGAATTTTGTAATAAAAATGCACAAAGAGCCCACGTAACTAAAGTTTTGTTTATCGAAATGTTGGTGGTAGAAGATTTTTCAACGAAATTGCCTGTTTTTATTCAAATTTATGTTAATTTTGAGTCAACATACATATATTTCCATCAAAAGTACAAGAAGTTCGTAATGAAAATGAACAACGAGCCTACTTAGCTGAAATTTTGCTTTTCGAAATGATTGTAGCAGAATATTTTTCAATTAAATTGCTGTTTTTTTATTCAAATCTTACTAAAATTACAAGTTAGAGAAAAAAGTGTAAAACATTTGCAAAATTATGCTTAGAAATAACTCTACAACTGTTTTTACATCATTTTCGTTATTATAAAAGCGCTTTGCAAAACGAATTGTGATAATTTTAAGTGAAATCTTACTAAAATTACAAGTTAGAGAAAAAGTGTAAAACATTTGCAAAATTATGTTTAGAACTAACTCTACAACGGTTTTTACATCATTTTCGTTATTATAAAAGCGCTGTGCAAAACGAATTGTGATAATTTTAAGTGAAATTATGTGGGACGGCGTATTTTTTATGGCTTATTGAATAAAAATGTTGTGTTTTTTGTATAATTTCAAGTGACCTGATGTCAGTTTTTGTAAAATTTTAAGTGAAATGATGGTGTCAGAACATTTTTTCAACGAAATTGTCTGTTTTTAATCAAATGTATCTTAATTTGTGTTCAACATACATATATTTCCATCAAAAGTACAAGAAATTTTGAATTTTGTTTATCGAAATGATGGTGTCAGAACATTTTTTTCAACGAAATTGCATGTTTTTATTCAAATTTATGTTAATTTGGGGGTCAATATACATATATTTCAATCAAAAGTACAAGAAATTTTGAATTTTGTTTATCGAAATGATGGTGGCAAAGCATTTTTTCAATGAGAGTTGAATAAAAATACTGTTTTTGTAGAATTTTATGTGACGCGATGTGGCAAATTGTAACATTATATCGAAAACCCAACAACAATTTTTAAAATTTGTCATTCTTAAACATTTTCGCCAGTATGAACACTGTATTCGTAGACCTGCAAGGGGTTCCGTGGTGAGAAGAAACAGTTTATTCCGAAAGAAGTCGCTGTTTTCGTTAAAATGTTCTAAATACCAATTTATATTAAGTTGTTATAATAATAATAATAATAATAATGTTTATTCAACGGATTATACCATTTACAATATTATACTAAAAAAACAGCCAAATACAACAAAAGTTAATATTTACCATATAAAGAAAATAAAATAAAATAACAGTAACGAAAAAAAAACATGCATGAAGGGTTGCTGGGTTACATATCAAATAAATATTTTATATGCCTAATAAAAGTGTTAAATGGTATTCCAATAATATCAGCTTTATTTGTCTTATTAGCAGTTCTTACAATTCGTTGCAGCGGACTATTATTACAATAATTGGTACGGCGATACTCTTGTAGCAGCATATGCTGTAACCTGACATTGAATGCAGGAACACGTAAGTTAAAAGCAGACGGTATTGCAACATCCGCCCCTGCTTATAGGGGTTGTACTATTTATCTACCACGGGTTAGCTCATATTTCGGAGATAGGGTTCGTTCGTTAGCTCAGATATACCATAAATAAGCAAAACACACTAACGGAGTATCCTGTATGACATTTATTCTGTATAACTATCGTACATAAGTAAATATTGGTGTAAGGAAATAAACGAAATTTCTATTGTTCAAAATTAACATTTTTGGTTTGAAATAACGTTGTCGGTTCTTGCGGCTGCTGCAACCCGCGTCACGTCCGTGCCGGCAGGGTCTGCCGACTTCCTAGGAGCTCCGCTTCGAAAGCGTCGAGAATTGTCGGCGCTTCCCGATCGGCGTTGAACTGCGCGCTGTTGGCGGCGCGGTGTAATCTGTCAAATTCGCCGGTTTGCGGTTTCTGGCTTCTGTAAACAAATAACAAATTAAAACTGCTAACGCGGGTTCTCACCCTAAACGTGTAACTACAGTTCGGTGGTGAAATACTCCGAGGAATTCGCCGCCCGACGGGGCTTCGCTTGAAGAACGAAACTCCGAATCGGCGTGACTTTTGAGGTTAACAATCCTCGGCACCTGCAGGTGAACTCTTTGGCGAAGCTATCAGTGCGGTCCGCAGAGTTCCCAAGCAAGACGGCCGCTACAATTCTCAAGGATTAATTCAGGTAAATTCTACTTAGGTAGCTCGACGCTTCTAATTCTGCTTGAATAGCAAGGCGGTGAATTTAAAATACAAGGGAGCTGGGATTTTGACATTACGTTAATTGCTATTTGACCAACGGGTTTCGGCGTAGGATATTTTCAGGATAATTAACTGGCGTTCCAGGTGTTCTTATAGAAACCACTGAATTAAACTCAGTTGTCATAGATTTTCAGGATAATTAACTGGTGTTCCAGGCGTTCTTATAGAAACCATTAAATTAAACTCAGTTGTCAGGGATTTTCAGGATAATTAACTGGCGTTCCAGGTGTTCTTATAGAAACCATTGAATTAAACTCAGCCTCAGGACGGCTTGGTGGAGGGACTCTCTGGACAGGGCAGGATGAAGGATCGGGGACTAGGTGTTTGCGGGAGGAGAATCAGGTATCTCTTGGAAATCTCTGGGGAATCTCTCTTGAAATACACTCTGCAACTGGTTTTATAGGTCTTGAAATGCTGTTAGGTGGGGAGAAACGGCGCGCGTCATACCTTTGTTTGCGCGGAACTTCGGTCGGCGCTATCTTATCTTGCTGGGACACACCGGGTTCTTGATAACGCTAAAGGTCGGCGACGTTTAAATCAGCAAATATTATTTAATATTGAATTAATCGGATTCAAACGGGAGCTAGCGTTACAGTATCTCCGGGCAGGCTATAAATCCATTTAACACTTTAAAAGCAAAACATAATTCAAAATACTGTCTTCGTATATACATAAGGTGAAATCCAAAATATTATAACAACTGTTCATAATCCAAATCTTCATGTTTTATGTTAACTTTAAAACAAAGAGCTTTGATAATTTTCCGCTGAACACGTTCAATCCTGTCAATATGTATATTATAAACAGGTGACCAGATAATACAGTTGTAATCCAATATTGACCGTACAAGTAATACATACAACATAACCAGACATCTTACATCTGTAAAACCTACTGTCACTCTTTTTATAAAACCCGACAGTCTCATAGCTCTGCTGACAATATAATCAATATGATTAACAAAAGGGATCTATCTAATAAAACACCCAGATCTCTAATAACTGAAACATTCTCTAGAATTTCATCGTTAATGTAATATTGAAAGAGAACATCATCACGTCTTCTGCTATACCTTATATGCTTACACTTATCAATATTCAAATGCATATCATTGACTGTACACCATTGCGCCAGAGCATCCAGATCCTTTTGCAAGGAAATGCAATCCACAGATGATTCAACTTTTTTAAAAATTTTTAGATCATCCGCAAATAAAAGATAATTTGTATTTAAACATAGTCCAACATCGTTTATAAATAATGAAAACAAAAAAGGTCCTAAATGGGATCCTTGAGGAACACCAGAAGGGACCGTACATATTGACGATTTATATACAAATTGTGTAAAATTTTAAGTGAAATGATGGTGTCAGAACATTTTTTCAATGAACTTGTCTGTTTATATTCAAATTTATGTTAATTTGCGGTCAATTGCGTTTTTATTTTCGTCCGTTTGCATTTATACTGGAATTTTTAAAACTAAAATACAGTTTTGATCGATATAATGACACCATTTCAGACGTTTACTTATAAAATAAAAACCAAACATGTCAATCTCGGTGTTACAAATTAAAAAAACCGTCGTGCCATCAAACCTGTACCGATTTGTTGGAAAACAAGATGCAGTTTTTATACTTTTATGAAATTTGGTAGTACGAAATAGAAGAAATTATAACGATACGTTCAACTTGTGGATTCCGACAGTTGCCCCCTTACAACAAATATGAATACCGACGACGGATTTTTATTTAAGTTTGTGGCGTAATAGTTCCATGAATTATTATCCTCCGCTTTTTAAAACTGGAGAAGCATTACGTCATACAAAATTTGTAAGATATACCTATGGGGTTGAATCTTGTCTATACATGCATTCTCCGTGACGAATTGCGGTACAGTACAAACTTTCACTGACGGATTGTAATACCGGGACGCATTTAGGCAGAATCTACCATTGATTAGCAATAGGCTATAAATTGCGCTCTCTCATTGGTTGTTGTTAATCGCAGGTAGGGTTTGTCCACGCATTGCTAATCGCGGGTAGATTTTGTCTTCAACATCGTTTTTTGCTAATAAGTGATATGATTTGCCTTGCTTTTGCTAATCAGCGGTGTGTTTTGTCTACACTTAACTTGCCATTTAAACTTGGGTAATATTTAAAATTCGGATTAAAATAAGTAGAAGATTAGATAAACAATTGGTGATACAGAAAGTTCAACTAAAAATTATGTACTACCGAACAAAGGCTTTATTCGTGAAACATACTATAGAATAGCTTACCTAACAATTAGTGTGATTTCGCATTGGGTAAGTTTCTTCTTACATTTAAAGAAAGATTCCTTTTTATTTTAGGATTTGTTTTTTCATCCTTTGCTGGCCGACTTGGGGGTCGACGCTTACTGCCTCTAGGTACACCTGGTTTTCTTTTGGCTACAGACGTCGGTTGAACTCTTATTAATGCACCAGCTTGATTACGCAGACTAAAAGTACTACCGCACGTACTTAAAAATGTATCCCAACTGTTTCTTGTTTTTACTTTTTCCGGCCTGTTTAAACATATGCGCAGAAGTACTTTAGATGTACCGAACTGTGCATATTGGTCTCGTAGTGTACCAAGAAAACTTTTAAACTCATTATCTTCGGCACTTTTGTTTTCTAGAAGGACTGAGTTTGTTTCAGAATTCACATTTCATAATTTAAAACTAGTTCGTCACTCAAAGCTGGATGATTTGGGCAAGTCGACTTAGTTTCAACGAGTGGTGCATAAAAATCTTTATCCTTCGCGTTATCACCTAGTGCTAAAATTGCCATCTCATATCGTTCATTGGCGGCAGTTACAGTCGGATCAAAATAAAAAAACACAGCAGCCTGATGCTTACACAATCTTCCGAGGTTTCCACTGGGACATGTACAATGTCCCACGTTCATGTCGATGTCATAAAATTGGAATTATGTTGTTTTTGGTCAAATAGGATGTTTTTTGCTGCAGATTATGAAGAAGAAGTTTTTTTGTAGGTACATGTCCATGAGCGAAATTTATCAAACGCCGAACATAATACTGTTCAGGAACGGTGGACGTAAAATCAACTAGTGCGACGACATTGTAAGCTTTACATCGGTTTAAAACTATGTCTTTATAAAGACGGACACATATTTCAGCAAAGTTGTTTGTCTGATGGCCATGTGTAGTGCCATCCCTGTATGCTAAACACCATGCACGCCGTCGCTCCCAGTAAGTTTGCAAGTAAGATACCCAGTTTGGGTATTTTACGTTAATTTCCATTGATAAAGCCAATTTAAAATTATTTTCAGCAGCTTCACTATTTGACGAAATGAGTATATTCTTGAAATATCTGTATAAAATTTGACGATCTCCTTTTTCAATACAATGTTTCTTCTCCAATAACCATCTCCAGATAGATTGTGAAACGTGAAAAGCACAAAGTAAAAACTTTGATGAAGGAAATATTACACGGAGAGCTTGTCTTTCTGATTCGCTATCATCTGTCATTATGGATTTTGGGCAGACACCACCAAAAACATTGTCTCCGAGAATTTCTTTTATACCCCTTAGACCAGATACATAATCCGCCGATGTTTGATTTTTTGTTATGAGAACGCCGAGAGGCACTGCTGTCATAGGCGTAGCAGATTTTCTTCAACTTCTATTTAAATCGAATAAGCCCTGCTTCCTTACTATACAACGATCATAGAATGTACATTATTTGACAATGAAAAGTTTATTAGCTTAGTAGAGCCCAATCCCTGACTTTAAATACAGCACTTCTAGACTAATTCGACAGAAACAAAGAACAGCAATGCTAGGTCCATAACAGCACGGCACTGCAAGTGACTGAAGGCCCGCGTCTGAGATTCAGTCGCCGTGTCTGAACAGACTCAGATTCTGTATCCCGCATACCGAATCTGGGAAACGGAATCCCGTGTGTTCAGGGCCTTTAATCCAAGGTGGCTGCTCGCGCGGCGCCCCTCCAAGGTCGAAAACTTGAATCGTTTATTAGGATTTCGACCTAAACAACATATATAAAAATCGTTTATACTCCTTTTTTTGTAAGGCAAAAACTTCTACTGACTTTTCTATAAGATCACTGTAAAAGAAAGAGTGGGTGTATCACACCAGATTTTTTATTTTTATTTTTTTTTAGAAATTGAAAGAGAAGGTGCCTGAATATGAAAGGTTAGGTATTTTCTTGCACATCAACGACGATCCATTTAGTGTGGTAATAGTGACATCAATAATGCGAAGAGCCCACGAATTACCGCATACAAAGGACATCTTCATGCGACACTGAAAATCATGTCATAACATAGTTTTAAACCGATGTAAAGCCTACAATGTCGTCCCACTAGTTGATTTTACGTGCACCGTTTCTGAACAGTATTATGTTCGGCGTTTGATAAATTTCGCTCATGGAAGTATACCTACAAAAAAACTTCTTCATAATCTGCAGCAAAAACATCCTATTTGACCAAAAACAACATAATTCCAAGTTTATGACATCGACATGAACGTGGGACATTGTACATGTCGCAGTGGAAACCTCGGAAGATTGTGTAAGCATCAGGCTGCTGTGTTTTTTTATTTTGAACCGACTGCAACTGCCGCCAATGAACGATATGAGATGGCAATTTTAGCACTAGGTGATAACGCGAAGGATAAAGATTTTTATGCACCATTCGTTGAAACTAAGTCGACTTGCCCAAATCATCCAGCTTTGAGTGACGAACTAACTAGTTTTAAATTATGAATTGTGAATTCTGAAACAAACTCAGTCCTTCTAGAAAACAAAAGTGCCGAAGATAATGAGTTTGAAAGTTTTCTTGGTACACTACGAGACCAACATGCACAGTTCGGTACATCTAAAGTACTTCTGCGCAGATGTTTAAACAGGCTGGAAAAAGTAAAAACAAGAAACAGTTGGGATACATTTTTAAGTACGTGCGGTAGTACTTTTGGTCTGCGTAATCAAGCTGGTGCTTCAATAAGTTCAACCGACGTCTGCCGCCAGAAGAAAACCAGGTTTAACTAGAGACAGTAAGCGTCGACCTGCAGGTCGGCCAGCAAAGGATGAAAAAACCAATCCTAAAATAAAAAGGAATCTTTCTTTAAATGTAAGAAGAAACTTACCCAATGCGAAATCACACTAATTGTTAGGTAAGCTATTGTAAAGTATGTTTCACGAATAAAGCCTTTGTTCTGTAGTACATAATTTTTAGTTGAACTTTCTGTATCACCAATTATTTACCTAATCTTCTACTTACTTTAATCCGAATTTTAAATATTACCCAAGTTTAAATGGCAAGTTAAGTGTAGACAAAACACACCGCTGGATTAGCAAAAGCAAAGCAAATCATATCACTTATTAGCAAAAAACGATGTTGAAGACAAAATCTACCCGCGATTAGCAATGCGTGGACAAACCCTACCTGCGATTAACAACAACCAATGAGAGAGCGCAATTTATAGCCTATTGTTAATCAATGGTAGATTCTGCCGAAATGCTACCGGGACAAATGATAAAAATATAACAGCAATGAGAAAGCATAAACAAGTAAATACAACGCTTGAGTAAGAAAGAGATAGCCATACAAAAAATTATATTAGTAGGCATGTTTAGTTGACAAATGACATAATTAAAATTAAGAGTCAAGCCTTCTCGAATATTTGCTACTATGTTTATCTCTTTCTTACTCTAGCAATACGTGTTATCTTCTTGTTCATGTTATCTTATTGCTGGTATATATAAGCCGTGACGAACAAAGCAAAATCGTGTCCAAGGATGTTTAAACGAACAAAGCGCTGTTAGTCACAAACACATGTCTCAACCTGTTTTAAAAAAGAGAACTTTGAAAAAATCTGAAAATTCAAATATTAGCGCGAAAATTGAAAATGACCGCCGCGTAATTTAATCAGAAGCTAATGCGTAATTTATTCAGTATTACGGTACTACGAGTGAAAAAAGAGAAAGTTATAGAAACCAATGAAGATTGTGTGAGATAGCATATGTTCTGTTGGGGCAAATTATAAAAATAATAGCTTTCAAATTGCGACGGTCGAGCGGAAATTTCCAGGTATATAGTAGGTACGGACAATGGAAATATCGTTAATCCATTCATGCGCCTCACTCAAATTATAAAGATAAAATAATTAAATCTGGCACAACCAGTTGCAAAATTAGTTTTTTAAAATTACTACGCCCCATTTAACACCACAGGGTATGCAAATCCGTTATTATAATTTATATTTCTTAAAAAATAGTTTGCTTAAAACAAGGGAGCGCGACGTCGAAACCGCACGCAAGTGTTAAAGTTTTAATAGCATTCAGATACGTTGTTCTAGGTAGCTCAGCTGGCTACGCCTTAGACTCGTAATACTGCGGTCGCTGGTTCAGATCCCACTTGGAGCCGACGCAAATAGCTTTTTTAAATTAAATAAATACGAGTAAACCAAGTTGGCGGACACCCGGAAAGTTTAAATTCAAAAAATTGAACTTAGAAAAAAAATCTGAAAAATTTCAAATTCAAATATTCGCGCGAAAATTCAAAATTCAAACTTGCAGCCGAGAGAAGTGCGCGTGCAGAAAACCAAAATGGCCGACACCCCGGAAAGTTTAAATTCAAAAAATTGAATTTAGAAAAAAAATCTGAAAAATTTCAAATTCAAATATACGCGCGAAAATTCAAAATTCAAGCTGGCAGCCGAAAGAAGTGCGCGCGCAGAAAACCAAGATGGCCGACACCCCGGAAAGTTTAAATTAAAAAAATTGAATTTAGAAAAAAAATCTGAAAAATTTCAAATTCAAATATTCGCGCGAAAATTCAAAATTCAAACTGGCAGCCGAGAGAAGTGCGCGCGCAAAAAACCAAGATGGCCGACACCCCGGAAAGTTTAAATTCAAAAAATTGAACTTAGAAAAAAAATCTGAAAAATTTCAAATTCAAATATTCGCGCGAAAATTCAAAATTCAAACTGGCAGCCGAGAGAAGTGCGCGCGCAGAAAACCAAGATGGCCGACACCCCGAAAAGTTTAAATTCAAAAAATTGAACAGAAAAAAAATCTGAAGAATTTCAAATTGAAATATTCGCGCGAAAATTCAAAATTCAAACTGGCAGCCGAAAGAAGTGCGCTCGCAGAAAACCAAGATGGCCGACACCCGGGAAGTTAAAATTCAAAAAATTGAACTTAGAAAAAACTCTGAAAAATTTAAATTAAAAGGCAGTCGAGAGAAGTGTGCGCGCAGAAAACCAAGATGGCCGACACCCGGGAAGTTTAAATTCAAAAATTGGAACTTAGAAAAAAAATCTGAAAAATTTCAAATTCAAATATTCGCGCGAAAATAAAATGGCCGCCGCGTAATTCCGGAAGCAAATTAAAAAATGGCCGCCGCGTAATTTAATCAGTAGCACATATGTAAATTACTTATTAAACTTCATATGTGATTAATTAGATCAAACCTCGAAATTAATTAGATCAAACCGCGAATTAAAATTAAAACCGCGATATCCGCGAATAAATCCGCGAATAAATCCGCGAATTAAACCGCGAATTCGCGAATCAATTAAAAGTGGTGGAGGCAAACTGTCCCTATTCTACTATAATGTCATTGAATCTTGTGCTTTTCTGGACAAGCGAAAACAAACTTTTTCCTTGATTGTAGACGAACGACGTTGAGTCGCAGCCACTAAACGCATGGAGAAACAAAATGTTCTCAGCTGCTTTTTCATATTTGAAACTATTTGCAGCATACACTGCTTCGACAATTTTGCCTCTCATAGGTTTGCGAAGGTAGATGTTGCTAATACCGTCAGCAGAACTAGAAGATCGACGTCTTCTCCAATGGCGAAAACAGCATAAAATTTTGAGCACAAAGAAATCGTCCTGTTGACAATCAACACATCACCATCTTCTTCAGCCTGCTTAACTGTAATACAGTAATGTTCGTATGTTTTTACAGCATCGAAATCAGACGTTCTTAGGAAACTAGAACCGGCGTTGTTTCATCCAAAATAACATCCGCAGATATCTGCTTTTTCGATCGGAGAAGCCTTTCTGCAGTCTTGGTATTTTTTTGTCACCATCAAACGGATATCCATCGAAAACAACGACTGCATGTGCGAGAATATAAGTGACTTATAGTTGCGTTTATAAATTAAGAACTATTCCATAGCTATACTAGATGAAAATAATTTTTGATCATACTTTGTATTTCACTATAGAACTTTATTCCGATGTAGAAAAATATTACAAACAATATAGTGTAAGTTGTTCTTACAAAATGTATCAACAAAAATAAAGTTTAACGATATTTTGGTGAAATGTTCAACTTTCAGCTGCTGTAACTCGTTACATATTACACTTACCACAAAAATTAATATACAAAAAATGTCAACAATCTTGTCTCCTTTAACTTTATATTGAACTTTTTTGACCTTTGATCAACCGTTGCGGAGCTATTTGGATAACACCAGTTTTTAGCATCTTTAATTCAAGATGGCTGCTCGCGCGGCGCCCTTCCAAGGTCGAAAACTTGGATTTTTCATCAGTATCCCGACCTGAACAACATATATAAAAACCGTTCATACTCCATTTTTTGTAAGGCAAAGGCCTTTTTTTGTCCTTACAGACTGGACTATTAGGTTTTCATAAAATGATCTAAACAAACATATTATTGTTCCCTCTTTTGAACCTATAATGTTACATTTTTGTTGTTCATGTAAAAGAATTGTTGATTAAATGGAGTATTCACTCCATCGAGGTACTAATTGTATTCATATTGTCTCCATAGGCAAATAATGTGTATTTCTGTCACAATTTTTGTAACCTAGAAACTGATTTCTATTCCCGGTCGTGGAAATAGTATATTATGTAAAGAATGGATAATTTACAAAATGTTCAATGCAAGAATGCAGTAAACTTATGGGGTGTTTTTAAATTGTATTAATACCATACCGCATACTGAACTTTTGAGTCAACCAGGCATGGAATTTCGCAATTAAGTACATTTTATTTATGTGTTTTACTCTGTTTAAATGTTGTTATAGGATTTTGGCCGTGTAGTTCAATTCCTCACTCAAAAACGCAATTTTCTGGACTTAATGCCTGTTACACTTGCACAGCAGTATAACCCTATGCTAGCAAAACATTTAAAACAAGCAAATTGAAATAAATAAATATTTATTATGAACCAATATCGTCTAATGAAGCTATTTTAAATTATATTTTTACCGCAGGTATTGTAATCTGTAATGTACTTACCGCAAATATAGTTTTAGCGTCTTGCACAATAAATATTAATGTTATTGTGCTGGGAAGACGATTTCTTAATATGTAATTTAATAAAACCTTATCTTATATTTTGTGTTCTGGAGATTTGCACCCTATCGAGGTCAGTAATTCATTTATTTAAATACCACAAGTAATTCAACTACCTCGAGTAATTTCAATTACCACAGGCAATTCAAATACTTGTAAAGTAATTTAAATACTTTAGAGTAATTTAATTACACAAAAGTAATTGAGTAATTGAATGTAGTAGTTAATTACTTTCAAAAAGTAGTTTTTAAGTACTTTTTAACAAATATGGCAATTCCCAATTACTATTACCGCATTTTGAAAAGTAATTCAATTCCAAGGCAAATAAATAAAAAGCAATTTAATTAGTAATTTAATTACAAAGCAATTTATTACTGCCCAGCTCTGATAACAACTGTACATTTCAATGTACGAATCTCTATGTGAATTAGCTACATGAAATTATTATCTGTATATGAATAAAGTTGTTATTGTTCTCTTTATTACGTTTGTGTTTATAAAATAATCTTGTTAAATTTCATTCGAGGTCTGAAAGGTTTAGGTTATATTACTCAAACGTCCTGCATAGCAACTAGATCATGTCAATTTGACACAAATCAAATCACTCAGGTTTCGCCCTCGTGATTTTTACATCCTTTTACAATAACGGAAGTATTGGATTCACCTCAAAAATTCGAAATTAGTCTTCATGTTTTAGAGTCACCTGGACCCAAAAAACATGTTTAGAGATTTTTTAGAACATGTAAATTGGATACAGAAAAATCTTATTTAGACAACTGTAATAGTATTTAACATTACAAGCCAGGTAAAACAGGTTTTACTGGCGATAGGATTGGGATGACTGGCGAGCCGTTTGGCGAGCCTGTTATATCCTTGAGCCAGTAAAAATGGTTACCTGGCGTGTATTGTTGAATGTTTTATTTGTTCCTCGCTTGTAAATAACTAGAAATTTATCATTTATGCAAAATGTCAAATTGACAAGCAACTAAATTAATCAATATGACACTTACTAAGGAAGACAATTCTGGCTTTGCACGCTATCATTTATCTATGAGCACGCTTGTAAAATATAACTGGCTAGCCAGTAAAAAATTTACTGGCTAGCCAGTTAAGAAACATTTTCAAGGTGAATACAGTGACTTGATAAATTGATGTTTACAAGTGAGGAACAAATAATAGCTATTAACATATCTAGGAATGTTATGAGTATCATAACTGCCGCAGATGTTTTGAAATCCGAGCTCGTAGAGCAAGGATTTTAAAACTTCTAAGGCAGTTATGATTCATAACATCCGTGATTTGTTCAATAGTTTATCGGTTGCTATATGGTTATGGTTGCCATGTAGGGTAATATTCTTTAACCCTACAGATAAGTTATGATCTAGTTACCAGCCTACTTTTGTATATGTAAACAAAGGCTTAATATCCTGAAACCGATAAAAGACATTTACAGGGCTAGACTCGAGTTTCTAGAAGCCATTTAAATAGCTATTAATGAAAATTTAAAAATATTTATTTTGAAAAGCGCCTTGTATAAAAAACGTAAAAATTATGCAAACATACTACTTTTCGGTAAATAATAAAATAATTAAAAAATCTAAAGAAGTAATTAACATTTCATATTATTTTTCCCAATTATAAATCTTTAAAGTCTTCACGTAAAAAAATTTGAATTTAATGTTAAGTCCTGGTATGTGAAATTTTGAATAATATTTAAAAAATAGAAAAATACATTTTTAGCTAAAGTTAAAACAAATTAGGGTTTTCGGGCATTGAGATTGTCCAGTTAGCTAAAGATAACACACTCTAAAAAAATTCATAGAAATGTTACTTAATTTCCGTACAAAGCACTTTTTGGATTTTGACAATTTCGAGAAAATTCCATTTTCTACTTAAGTAAAAATTACTCGGTATATATGATAGGGGCTAAATAGATTTTTAGATACGCACAAATTATTGACGTAAAAAGTTTTTTTGAAAAATCTAAAATAAACATTTTGCCCATATTATGCCGACTTTTTGGCGGACACTGTATACTAATATTCGTACTCGTATACACCCCACTGCAGAAACGATACTTCGTGAGGAGCAATGTGGTTTTCAAAAGGGACGTTCTTGCACAGATGCAGTACTCACTCTAAAACTGCTCATACAGATCGAAGAAAACACAATGCCGCAACTCGTATAACTTTTACTGACTATATGAAAGCTTTTGATAAAATACTAAGACATAAGTTATGAAAAGTTTGTACTACAATACACAAATTATAGTATTAACTAATTATAATGAAACAAACAATGACGCAGTTGTAATGAACCAAGGAGTTAGACAGGGTGTGTCCATTATCGCCCGTTTTATTTTTATATATTGACGACATAACACGAATATGGAAAAAACATGTATATATGAAATCCCCTTACAAAATAATCAAATGTTGCATACTATTCTTTTTACCGACGATCAGGAAATATTAACAACAGAAGATGATTATATCTTATCCCACAAGAATATCATGGCTTTTAAAGCAAAAGACCCCAGTGAGATCAAAAATACCTATTGAAGGTAAACGTATAAAACAAGTCAACCGATTTAAATACCTGGAATGTGACATATCTTACAATTATGATGAGGTGAAATTAAAACTTAACTTAAGTTCCAAGCCATGTTTGGAACGATAATACGTTCTCGGAGGGAAATGCAGAAAAGGATACCCAAATAAAGTTTTACTGCATTGATAAGCATATCAGTTTATCTTTTTGTCGAACTATAAATCTCTATTAGTACGAACGTAGCAACACCCTGACAATATGTTAAATCGGTGCGGGAAATGGCCAAGCAAAAAAATATTTATAATTCTCTTAATCATTTTCTCAATGTCGATGTATTTGCGTTTAAAAAGTTCCAGTTTTTCATTACCAAGTGATGTTTTTAAAATTTAAAGTGTTCAATGTCATGTCTGACGACACTAAATTCGTGCTTTTCTGGTCACCATATTCGAAGAGATGGGGCTATATGAACGGTTATGGGTACGAACCGTTTAAAAACTGCAAGTATAGTAACTGTTTTGCTACATCTAATAGATCATTTTTACCTTTGGAACAATTCGACGCTCTCATTTTTCATACTAGCTATAAGAAGGAGCACGATTCCCTTGGATCCGATCGCCCCCATCAAAGATACATTTTCTCCAATTTTGAGGCCCCGATTCATGTATGTCCTGACTTGAAGCAATTTCGATCGTACTTCAACTGGACCATGAGTTATCGATTTGATTCTGATATCATACAGCGGTATGGTTATATTTTCAAGCAAAAAACCAATTACAGTCTTCCCTCTGCTGCAGTTTTAAAAAAACAAAACTAACTTGGCTGCCTGGATGGTGTCTCACTGTCGCACTGCTGGGAAGAGAGAAGAACTAGTTAAAGAAATTCAGAAATTTACTAAAATAGATGTTTACGGTTCGTGTGGAAGTCTAAAATGTGCCAGGAAACAGGAAATGCAAAACTTTCTTCTCCGGAATGCTACAACATAATCGAGGAAAAATATAAATTTTATTTTTCATTTGAAAATTCTTATTGTAAGGAATATGCAACAGAAAAATTGTATAACATTCTCCAAAAGAATATAGTTCCTGTAGTGTATGGTTTTGGTGATTACAAAATAAGTGCTCCTCCCAATTCAGTAATAAATGTGGAAGACTTTGATAGTGCGAAAGACCTTGTGAGCTATTTAAAATATCTAGAAACAAATGAAGAAGAATATTTGAAGTATTTAGAATGGAAGAAATATTACACGGTTAAATCATCAGTGGACCAAAGTGCTTGTAAAATTTGTGAGAAACTTCACGAACCTCTAAAAAAATCAATATACCATGACTTACATACTTGGTGGTGGGGAGAGAAAAATTCAAATTGCAAACAAGGAAAATTATTGCCAAAAATTGTTATTAATTCCCTTCATTAGGATGATGGGCTGTGGGAAGTTCATATGTTATATACCTATCCGTTATTTATAAATAAATACATACTGCTTGTCAGTGTTTATTTTACATTATATATTAGCATTGTATGTAAATTTTTAGTTGTTACATGAGTTGTTTATCTAAAAGCTAATAACTTAGTTGTTGCAATAACTTAAACTTTAATTTAAAAAAAAACACAGTATAATTACCTTATAAAGTTGTTTCATTTCCTTTTGGAACCATAATCTTGTTAATTTGCCCTCGATAGCGGGCCTAATATGGCCTTTATTGTTCGAGGGCCTATATAGTTGCTAATTAGTACAGTATACAATATAGCAACACTGATATCTGATATGTTATATATTAAATGATGCCTTGTTTAAATCACAGCAATATATTGTAATGGTTTTATTATGAGGGTTTAATATCAGATAATTAAAATTATTAAAAATATTTCTCAATACAAAGAAATGTTATGAACCAGTTATTTTCCACAAAAAAAAACAAAAAAAAATCTTTTTGCCGACGACCATACCTGAAAAGTTGATGTTGCCTTGATTTTCGGAGGACCTATCGTATGAAAACGATCCAAGACTTCAGGAAGGTTCCTGGCGACCGGAATCGTGTACACATACGAACATACGTACACCGCACAGCACGTTTAGCCCCCCCCCCCCCCCCAATACGAGGGAGGGAGCTAGTGGGCTGGGATCATCACTAAAAGATTCGCACAGCCGAGACGGAGATTTGGTATAATGGGTTCATTAGTCGGTTGGCTCGAATTTTAGATATATTTAACTCAGGGTGGTTTTCGATATGAGGGAATTTCAATACTTCGTACACTTCGTGTCGAATTAATTTATGTGATTTCTCGGTACTTTCCAAATTGTCGCTACGACTTTTCACGGCTGTCAATACATAATGTATGTGTTTTTTAGATATTTATTGAGTTGTTGGTTGAAATTTTGTATAGCACGCGGGTATTTTGATAAATAATTCACTCGAGAAATGGTGGCCCTTCTCGACCTAGCAGCCTCGAGGGCTCAATTTTTCTCTCATGGATTATTTGTAATATAACAGCCTTATACCATAATAGCTATTTATGCATTAAGGGAGATATGAATATTATGTTTTTTTCCTGAGGTCTGTAAGTCAACCGAAGGTAAAGAACATGAATATCTCCCGTGGTGCATACAATATTTTATTTACTATAGCTCGTTTCACTCTGACTATGCAGTACAGAGAACATACGACAATGTTATTTAAAGGAAAACTTTGCCTGCTGCGTTGCCGCTTGTAGACCGCACTCAGGTATACTCAAAGAAATTTTAAATCTTCGTGTAAGCTGGGAAAGGCTGGTATAGGTAGAGGATAATACAAATTAAGGTAATCGTTATTACTTTCTGATGGTAATCTGAAATAGTTAGGGCCGGTTGCAGAAAGCAATGTTAAGTCTGGTGTTAGCTAACGTCGCGTCAAGTGAACAAAATCGCATCAAATTTTGTTTACTAATGTATTAGTTACCATAAGCATGTGAGATTTGATTCGTTTTTGTTCACTTTGACGTCGCGTTAGCTAACACTAGACTTAACATTGCTTTCTGCAACCGGCCCTTATTGAATTATAAGTGCAATCTAACTTAATATATCAGTAATAATAGATAGGTAATTATGCTTGGAATGTAAATAATAAACATCCCTATAGATAAATAATTAGTATTTATCATAACTGCAATGTACTTAATTACTAACTTAATATATGAGGAATAATAGGTAGGTAAATAGGTTAATCAGGTCATTATAGTTGGATGATATGTATATATAAGAAATCTCCTTGTATGAAATAATCAGTATTTATCTGTTCTTCAGCATTGAAATTACTCTGATTGTTATTGTTAATTTTGATATTTATTTATGGAATGGCTGAAATTGTGAAATGGAAATGTGGAAAAGCGCTCGGCGTGTCCGAAAAGCAGATTGTGATGAATCTTATAAATTATCATTCACAGCACGAAAACCAAGAATCATTTTCAAGTGTTATAAAAAAAGTGTCTGATATGAGCGGCTTTTCGGAAAGAGTACTTTATAAAGTGCGAGCTGAGTGGAATACACCCGTTGGGGTACAACCTCCAAAGGAAAGGGCTCAAAAGCGTAAAACTAGTTTATGCCGCGAAATAAATTACGATGATGGAGTTAGATGTGCAATCCGTAGAATAGTGCACCAGTTTTTTTGGGACAACACACCACCTACAATAAACGCAATGTTAAGTACTGTAAATGGCGACGAGGATTTGCCCAATTTTTCGCTGTCCACATTGTTCCGTTTACTGCATGATATGGATTTTGAGTATGTGAGACGTAGTAAAAATTCAGTTTTGATCGAAAAAGATGAAATCATTTCGTGGCGCCATCGGTATTTACGTCAAATTCGTAAATATCGTGAATCAGGCTACAATATTGTGTATTTAGATGAATCGTGGGTGAATGTCGGACACAGCGTCTCAAAGGAATGGATAGATACATCTATAAAATCGCATAGAGATGCATTTAATCGTGGACTCACAACGGGTTTGAAAGCACCTACAGCTCGTGGTCCACGATTTGTCTTGTTGCACGCAGGATGTGCAAATAGATTTGTTGCGGAGGCAGAGATGACTTTTATGGCAAAAAAAAATACCCAAGACTACCACGATGAAATAGATGGGCCTTTGTTTGAAGCGTGGTTTGAGAATGACTTATGTCAGGGACAATGCTTCTTATCATAGCAGAAAATTTTAAAAGATCCCCACCACCTCTTCAAGAAAAGAAGAGATTCAAGAATGGCTTCGATTGAAAGATTTACATTATGAAGAAGACTATCTAAAAAGCGAATTGCTTCAAGTGGTGAATACATTCAAAATAAATTATAGTGGGTATAAAATTGAAGAAATTGCAAATCGGAAGAATGTTAAGATTCTAAGGCTCCCACTTTACCACTGCGAATTAAATCCGATTGAACTGGTTTGGAGTGAACTCAAAAGGTATATAGGTGCACATAATACGAATTTTAAGGAAAATACCGTACGCAATTTAATCTGCGAATCTTATGAGCGAATCACACCAGAGAACTGGCAAAACTATATAAGTCATGTAATAAAAACAGAAGACAAAATGTGGGAAATCGACCGTGTGATGGACGATATAGAACCCATTATTATAAATATAAATTATGAGGATTGTGATGATAATAGCGAAGAGGACAATAATTATAGTGAATATTAAAACCAAAAAAGAAATATATTAATTAGTATTCGTCTGTATCAAATTTTATTAAAAACCATGTTTATATTTATTTTAAAGTATGTTACAACAAATTGTATGATCTAATTAAAATTGTTTTTATTTTAAATGTCTAATTATTTTGCATTATATGCTGCTTTTGTCAAATTGACGCAGAAGCGACAAAAAAAGTTTACTTCAACAAGGTATTAACAAATAAGCCGATTGCAATACAAAAGGCGGATTTATTATGATTGACGTCTTCGTGTTCAGTTTTAAGCGACTTGCTGGGGAAATATGGCAATGCTGTAGCCCTATCCCAGTACACTGCATAGTCAGAGTGAAAGAAGCTATAACATATTACTAAAAATAGTATGAAATTTCAAAATGTTATAAGTGTCATATGTCGTATTTAAAACAAGAATCTGTAAGTATCATCAAGGAGTGTCTAAATGTATGGTTGTTAGGACGTTGTTTGTAGTTGCATGGTTACCATGAGATTGGGGGGAGAAATAATTTGAAAAATCCCTAGGGAGTTATGAGTAGATTTTCATATTTTGTATCTCTGACAAAAATAAACAATATCATATTACTAGTAAATAAATAACTATTACCAATGTTTACCTTTATAGTTTGTTTTAAGAAATTTTAACTGATCCTGTGCCATTTGCCCTGGACTATTGGAAGTTCATACCGAATTTACCCGAGAAAATAATTAATTTAACCGAACTTTCGAAGAACGGTGTGAAGTGGAAATGGGATTCAAATATAGAAAATGTTTTAAAGATATCAAAGATAGTTTCTATAATAAAATTAAAATCTACCATCCCTATTTTAAACAAGAATTTCTTTTAAGTACGGGTTCTTCTGACTATGGCATAGGGTTTTGTATTAGGGCAAAAGTAACCTAATGGTAGGTACATAAAGTAGTTAAATAAATTTCGACCTATTATTACATCGTTTTTTATCGCAGCTAACATGGGCTGTATAATAAAGCGGCTTATTTCTGTTTTAGTGGTATACAATAAGCTTTCGATAATCTGCAATTACGACAAGTATTAGATATTTTCAGAGGAATACAATGTTCCAAACGGCTTAATTGCACTGATTAGGGATATACAGGGTGTTTCATTAATAATTGGAAATATTTTAACTGTAGAATCCTGGGCTCAAAATATTAATATTTAACCCAAATCACTTAGATAAAATGTGGCTCGTTACTGAGATATAGGGTGTTCCATTTAAAAATTTAAAAATGATTTTTCCCCATTACTTTAAAACTATTTGACGTATCCATATCATATTTGGCAGGAAGTTTAGACACTGTAAACCATGCTAAATTGTGTTAAATAAACGTTTCTGACTACTACCAGAGGCGTACCACAGGGGCAAGTGAGTGGTTGACCCTTCCCAAATTCTACGCCACTGGCGGAATTGCCATTTTAGCACAATTTTTCGACTCTCCAATACTTTCTATGTAAATAACATACTCTTTCTTCGTCACGATAACGTCATTATTTTTCGAGATATTTAAATTTAAACAAAGCGGAACAGTTATTTTGATTTTAATGTGTATTAATTATGTTGGTGTTTTATGTCATAAGATTGCATTTATTACGCAAATGAAACTTTAATCCGTATTAACAAAAAATATAATGTTATTTATTGAAATTTATTGAAACGAATACATGGATACATTTTTTTATGTTGAATGCATCTATGTATTAGTTTCAAGAAATTTCAATAAATAACATTATGTTTTTTTGTTAATACGGATTAAAGTTTCATTTGCGTAATAAATGCAATCTTATGACAAAAAACACCGACATAATTAATACACGTTAAAATCAAAATAACTGTTCAGCTTTATGTTTAACTTTAAATATCTCGAAAAATAATGACGTTATCGTGACGAAGGAAGAGTATGTTATTTACATAGAAAGTATTGGAGAATCGAAAAATTGTGTTAAAATGGCAATTCCGCCAGTGGCGTAGAATTTGGGAAGGGTCAACCACCCACTTGCCCCTGTGGTACGCTTCTGGTAGTAGCCAGAAACGTTTATTTAACATAATTTAGCATGGTTTACAGTGTCTAAAGTTCCTGCCAAATATGATACGGATACGTCAAATAGTTTTAAAGTAATGGGGAAAAATCATTTTTAAATTTTTAAATAAAACACCCTATATCTCAGTAACAAGCCACATTTTATCTAAGTGATTTGGGTTAAATATTAATATTTTAAGCCCAGAATTCTACAGTTAAAATATTTCCAATTATTAATGAAACACCCTGTATATACCTAGGAACAATTGTACAAGGATAAAGACTGAAGCCGATATAACTCTGAAAATACCTGTAACAAAAATAGTAACACAGGGAGATTAATTTAGTCCAGTATTGTTTAATCTCGTAATAAATCATATAATTAAAAGATATGAAGGAAAAACAAGGTTGTAAAATGGGCAATAAAAAATCAATAAAATACGTTAAGCTGACGCTACAGCAATTATAGCGAAAATCATACGACACTCATTAATGACCAATAGGAAAATTAGTTCACGAGCCGTAACCAAGACAATAAAAAAATTTCTTGGAAATTTTTTGTAGGTAGACCAACCTAACTGTGAGGGTTTGTGGCGTTACGATTTTCTTACCGAATCTGCATTCGAGCATTAATTCATATCCGGAATTTTTTTTGAGTGCGGTCCAACAACGTCGTATTAATTTGTCCGAGCGGGACGCGAGGGCAAATTAGGACGTTGTTGGAATGTTGTGCGAAGAATTAATGCTCTTATGAGATTATATGTGAAAATCGTACGATACTCATTAATGACCAATAGAAAAATTAGTTCACGAGCCGTAACCAAGACAACAACAAAATTTCTTGAATATTTTTTGTAGGTAGACTAACCTAACTGTGATTAATAAGTGGAAATTTTTTGACATTCACTGTTATTAATATGTTGGTGGCACTGTAAATCTATGTCAAATTCGAGGTTAGCGGGTTAGGTTTTGCGTCAGTTTTGACAAAAACCTAACCTGCTAACCTCGAATTTGACATAGACTTACAGTGCTACCAACATATTAACAACTTACTATGGATACATTGATATCACTTGATATTTTATTTTCTAGTAAAATGTAAATTTTACTTTTTATGGCCGTATCGCTACGATTTTCTTGCCGAATCTACATTCTAGCAGTAATTAATGTCCGTTAATTTTTAGAGTGCACAGAAACAACGTATTAATCAGCCGAGCGGTACGCGAGGGCTGATTAATACGTTTTTTCTGTGCACTCTAAAAATTACCGGAAAGAATTAATGCTCTTATGAGATTATAAGTGAGAATAAACTGCAGGAAGTACTATTCCAATTCTAGAGAAATCGAGAAATAATACATAATTATTAACCACTAACAAACAACCGATACTCGGAAAGCTTCAAGTACAAGGAAAACAAATCGAACAAGTATTAACATTTATGTAGCGAGGAATACAAATAATGAAAAATTGTAGGAAAGAGTAGGTTGAACAGAATTACAAGCGAAGAGGTATGACAGTAATGTGAAATTCAGAAAGTATGAGAATGGGTAAAACGAAGGAAACAAGAGTGGAAGAATCATTTTTCAAGAATGTCAGAAACTGCAATGGTCAAACTGGCAAGAGATACTCCTCAAGAGGAAGAAGCTCTGGGCGCTCTACTAAGAAATGAAAATACTCTAAACTAAAACAAGCCTAAAACCTAGTATAAAGAAGAAGAAGAAACACTTATTGTATCTGATTCAGAAAATGTAGCACCCAGTTAGTTTTAATTAGAGATCCTATAAACAGGATGTTAAGTGTTTCATAAATTTTGCCGCTTCGCTTGTAATTGTGCGTTGTACTATGCGCATTTCAGCACTTCTTGGAGCGCGCCTGCCGTCGCCGCTTACCCTCCGTCAGTCAATGAGAATGGACGCTAGCAGTCCACTCCGAGAAACGCTAATTCTTTGTTTAAATGTTCAAATGTTTGTGTGTTAATTTATTGCAAATAAATTACCTACTTTGCTTTCAACGAGTGTATAATTTAGTGAAGAATAAATCCATACAGTCCACTACAGTTCAATACGAGCTCGCAACCAGAAGTTTTCCAAATAAGCGGAAAACTGGGAAGCTCCCCAACATTGGTCCTACGAGCCCGATTAGCAGCCTATACAAGGTACCACGAGCCCGAGCAGCAGCCCAAACAAGGCAACAAGGCAAGTACAACACGCAGTTACATTCAACCCTAACGAGGAAGGAAGAGAGCATATGCGGTGCTATCAACGTGGAAGCGAGAAAGCCAAACGCCGAGTTTCGCGGCAACTTGCAGGTGTGCATTTCAGCAGCCGGCGCGACGGCAGTTCAAACCACAGTAACGAGAAAGGCGGCACATACACCAACATCAATGTAAGCCTAATTTCCTTTTTAGCGATTTCCTATGCAT
Source organism: Agriotes lineatus (assembly GCA_940337035.1). Taxonomy (NCBI): domain Eukaryota; kingdom Metazoa; phylum Arthropoda; class Insecta; order Coleoptera; family Elateridae; genus Agriotes; species Agriotes lineatus. The sequence goes on along the minus strand of CALNHX010004663.1, from coordinate 96,193 downwards.
GAATTTGGTTTTCTATCATCTGTGTCTGCATGTGCTTAACTTGATCTGCGTATTAGTGCTTAAACAAATGGTTTAGGAGTCATATAAACATTTTAATTGCGTAAAATGCCAAGTTGTTTGGCTTGTTCGCGAGTACAGTATCCCCTGCATTTTTCAAATTGCAGTCGAATTATTCACAAGTTAATCTCGCGTTGTATCAGGGCTATTTTCGCGTCGTAGCGCCAAGTTAATTTCGCGTCGTTATCAAGGCTGTTTTTGCGTTGTAAACAAAATTCCGTTGGTTCTATCTGTTAAATTGTTTTAATTTCAACAATTATGGATTCGCTTGTAAGAGCACGGGGCTCTATTAAAGGCAAGCTTACGCGTTTCGCAAATTACGTGCAATCTTTGCAAATAATTCATGATGATCAATTGTTATCTAGCACTCAAATTATTCAGTTGCAAAAAAGATTGAATGGTACAGCCACCTTGTTATCAGAATATTATGCGGTTTATAAACAAATTTTAGAAAACAGTAAGGATGCAGAATCTGAAATGCAGCACCAATCCAAATTTGAAGACTCTTATTATTTTGCAATCTCACAAGCTGAATATTTGATTAATGAATACAACAAGCAGTCTGATGTTGCACCAGATCGTTCTGGATCTCCTAACGGTAGCGTGAGATCAACGCATTCAAACTGCAGCTCGCATTGCAATACTCGAGCTGTACGCCTTCCTACCATCTCGATTCCCAAATACTCAGGAAACGTGTCAGAGTGGTTGGAATTTCGTAAGATTTTTTATTAGTTTAATTCATGAGAATCAAACGCTAACTAATATTCAAAAGCTGCATTACTTAAAGGCTAGTTTACAGGGTGATGCAAGCCAAATTATAAAAAGTTTAGAGTTTACTGCGAGTAATTATACTCTAGCTTGGAATGCATTGTGTAATCGTTACAATGATCCAAAAATTCTGATTCATAACCACCTCAATGCTATTTTCGACCTTGAATCGTGCAGTAAGAAATCTGCAACTAAATTACGTACGATTAGCGATATGTTATTCAAACATTTTACAGCAATCAAATCATTAGCTACCGAAAGCGAGCTTCTTGATGTTGTTATCATTTATGTCGTTTCTAAAAAACTGGACCCCACTACATTCCGTGAATGGGAGGTCCTTAGAAACCGGTCAAGTTCTGACCTGATTAATCTTGACGAGTTCAAGGAATTTCTACAAAACACAGCAAATCTTCTAGAAACTCTAGAAGTATAAAATATTAAGCTTGTACCCGAAAAGTTTTCCAAGGTACATTCGAAATCATTTGTGTCAGGTACCCCTTCGTGTCCATTTTGTAAAGGATCTCATCCCTTGTACAAATGCGATAAGTTTGTCAAGCTGTCTTCTCTTGACATAAATTCAAAGGCAAAAGAGCTCCGTGTATGCTTTAATTGCCTAACTCAGGGTCATCTTTCGAGCCGCTGTAGCTCCAAATATACGTGTAGAAAGTGCAAATCAAGGCACAACACTCTTCTTCATGAGGACAAATCTCAAAATGCTTCTTTTAGTCAACCAGGATCTGCGGTGTCAGCAGAAACCCCTGTTGAACTAAATCAATCGATTTCGGCATTCTGTTCGAATGCTTTGCAGATACTCTTACCTATGGCTACCGCTAAACTCATCGCTGATAATGGTACGCCTCATGTTGTGCGAATCCTGCTGGATTCCGGTTCCCAATCGAACTTCATACGTTCAGATTTGTGTAAAAGGTTGAAGCTTCCAATTCGCGAAGTCAACGTTACTGTTTCTGGCTTAAGTAAAGCTACTTCTCAAATCAAAGCTAGGTGTGATATCAAGCTGCAATCCCCTCACACCTCATACAGTATTGGCCTATCCTGTCTTGTTCTCGATGAGATTACAGGTACAACCCGAAGTTTTCGCGTCCAGCGAAACAGTTTCAAGGTTCCTGATAACATCAAGTTATCAGATCTGTCCTATGACCAACCTGGCAGCATCGACATTCTGATTGGTTCGCCCATTTTCTGGCAGCTCCTTTGTATTGGACAAATTGGTCTAGGCCCAAATCTTCCCATCCTCCAAAAAACTCGTTTTGGCTGGATTGTTTCTGGCCCTACAGGCCCCCCTTCTGCGTACCCTGTACATTGCAATCTTAGCAAGATCGAGGATGCTTCTGACCCCATTGCTAGGTTTTGGCAACTCGAACATTACCCAGAGGAAAAGGTCCGCACAAATGAAGAGAACGCCTGTGAGGCACATTTCGTGCAAAATACGCAACGAGAAGCGAATGGTCGATTCGTTGTCTCTATCCCTCTTAAGAAACCTGTAGAGGTATTGGGTGATTCATTGCAAATCGTTCAGAAAAGATTCTTATCATTAGAGAAGCGGTTACAAGCGAACCCTGACTTGTCCAATCGCTATTCGAATTTCATGAATGAATATTCTGAAGTAGGTCATATGTCCGTTTCAAACCCTAATTTAAACGAGATAACCTGTTATCTACATCACCACGGAGTCTTAAAAGAGGAAAGCCTGACAACTAAACTCCGAGTTGTATTCAATGGTTCCCAAGCAACCACATCCGGGCAATCTCTGAACAGTATTCAGATGGTTGGCCCAACCATGCAACAAGACTTATTTTCCATTTTTGTTCGCTTTCGCAAGCATTTGTTCGCTATATCAGCCGACATTGAGAAGATTTATCGTCAGGTTATGGTGAGTCCTAACCATAGGCCCCTTCAGAGAATCCTGTGGCGGTCCTCTCCAACTGAGCCTCTTCTGTCATACGATCTGAATACAGTTACGTATGGCACCGCTTCAGCGTCTTTTCTAGTCATTCGATGTTTGACCCAATTGGGCATCGAATGTGCAGCTTCAAATCCCGAAGTCTCTCGAATTATAAAGGAGGACTTCTACGTCGACGACCTTCTGACAGGCGCCGACACTCCTGAGAAAGCGCGTATTCTCTGTTCAAACTTGAATCAGATTCTTAATTCAGGGTGCTTCAAACTTAAAAAGTGGATTTCTAATTCTCCAGAAGTTCTCGATGGAATCCCAGATCTCGATTTGCATCCTGGTGTTCTTGATTTCAGTGCACATGAGCACACAAGCACCCTTGGTTTGATTTGGTCCTTCAAAAGCGATCATCTGATGTTTCATATTTCAAATTCTACAAGTAGTAAGACTACCAAGCGTAGCATCTTGTCTGAAATATCACAGATATTTGACCCGCTGGGTCTGCTAAGTCCATGCACCATGGGAGCCAAGGTTCTTTTGCAACAATTTTGGATGGAAAAGTTGAATTGGGATGAACCCGTTCCCAACGCCATACAAGAAAAATGGTTTACATATCGCAGTGATCTTCTCATGCTCAATGACTTAGCAATTTCTCGTCACGTCCTCTGTCGGCGAGTGGTTGAGATAGAACTCCATGGTTTCTGCGACGCCTCCAACAATGGTTACGGTTTGTCGATATACCTACGTTCCAAGAATCAGGAAGGGGAAGTACAAGTTCACCTTCTCTGTTCCAAGGCCAAGGTAGCCCCTTTAAAGCCCTTGACAATTCCGAAGCTCGAGCTCTGCTGAGCTGTTCTTTTAAGTAAACTTTCCGTGCAAGTCATAAAGGCACTTGATTTGCCCATATCTAGAATTGGTTTGTGGACAGATTCCACAATAGTGCTAGGATGGTTGAAAACCAGTCCGAATCTTCTTAGAACTTTTGTGTGTAACAGAGTTGCAGATGTTCAGCAACTCACTTCTGATGCCACGTGGAGGCATGTTCCTACGGCGTCGAATCCTGCTGATCTTTTCACCCGGAGAATCCCTCCTTTAGTCTTAAAAGAATTAAACCTTTGGTGGCATGGTCCCACCTGGCTAAGCGAAGGTGAGGCATCTTGGCCTACTTCCAAACATGTTCTTACTGATCTTCCAGAATTCAAAAATAAAGCTCAGAGTTTTTCTGTAACCTCTGTTGAACCATTTCCGTTCAATCAGTATTCAAGTTTGGCTCGGTTACAACGAGTTACAGCTTATTGCTTTCGTTTTTATAACAATGCGCGGACCCCCAAAGCTGATCGCCTTTCTGGGCCTCTCTCTACAGATGAACTGCAAGCATCCCTTGCAAGGCTTGCAAGGTTTTCACAACGCGAGTCATTTCTTGACGAATTTAAGCTGTTGTCACAGAACAAGCCTGTGAAACAATCTTCTGCTTTGATATCCTTGAACCCCTATCTGGATTCCAAGGGACTGCTAAGAGTTGGTGGTAGGCTCCACAACTTTCAATTACCTTTTGACAAGAAGTTTCCTCTAGTGATTTCTGGCAAACATCCATTCGCCAAACTCTTAGTCTAACATGAGCACCTTCGGCTTCTCCATGCCGGACCTCAAATGCTGTTAGCTAATCTCAGAGAACGATATTGGATTACCTCTGGCAGAAATATAGTCAAGCAAGTGGTTCATCAATGCTTGCGGTGTTTTAGATTTTCTCCTAAGTTAACCGAACCCATAATGGGGGATCTGCCAGCCTCTCGTATTCGATCGTCGCCCCCATTTCATACGACTGGTATCGATTATGGTGGACCGTTCATGAAAAGGATCGCAAAGGACGTAGTTCTAAACTAGTGAAGTCCTACCTTTGTCTATTCGTTTGTTTTGTCACAAAGGCAGTGCACCTTGAATTGGTCGCCGACCTTTCTACTGAAACCTTTTTAATGGCTTTTCGCCGGTTTGTAGCTCGTCGAGGCAAACCGCTCCATGTATATTCAGACAATGGCACTAATTTTGTCGGCGCTAATTCCGAATTAATCGAATTAGGCAATTTTCTTGCGGAACAAGGCCTTTCTATTTCCGAATCAGTCGCGAACGACGGAGTAGCTTGGCATTTTATACCCGCGCACAGTCCCCACTTTGGCGGATTGTGGGAGGCCGGAATTAAGTCCTCCAAACATCACATACGGCGCGTTATAGGTAACGCTAGTCTAAATTACGATAAATTTTGCACTTTGCTAGCACAGGTGGAAGCGACCTTAAACTCCCGACCCCTGTCTCCTTTGTCCGCTGATCCAAACGACTTTCAGCCTTTGACTCCTGCTCATTTTCTGATCGGTCGTCGTTTGGTGTCACTGCCTGATCTCAACGTCACTGAGATAGCCGAGTCTCGGCTGTCTAGATACCAAAGAATACAACAGCTCCACCAGAATGTATGGAAAAGATGGAGTAAGGAGTACATCTCAGAACTCCAACAGCGCACCAAATGGCGCACACACTCTTCGGACCTCCAGCCGGGTTCCATGGTCCTCATCAAGGATGACAACCTTCCCCCTCTGAAGTGGAGGTTAGGCCGGGTCACCGAGCTGCACCCTGGCCTTGACGGCGTTACGCGTGTTGCGTCAGTGAAAACTGTGTCAGGAATCGTAAAGCGATCCTTCGCTAAGCTGTGCCCGCTACCTAGTGTTGTGAACTAGCACGTTAGCGTTTTGCGCAGTGTTTCGTAAAGCCCTTTGGCTTTCCATTGTTCGGGTTTTCTTGTATTACCTTAAGATCTATGTATTATTATGCTTTGTATATGTCGATTTTAGTTACATGTCTTACTCTAGCTGTTACATGTCAAATTTGTACTGTTGTTATTTGAAAGGTTACCCTTTCCAAGGCGGGCGGTATGTTAAGTGTTTCATAAATTTTGCCGCTTCGCTTGTAGTTGTGCGTTGTACTATGCGCATTTCAGCACTTCTTGGAGCGCGCCTTCCGTCGCCACTTACCCTCCGTCAGTCAATGAGACTGGACGCGAGCAGTCCACTCCGAGAAACGCTAATTCTTTGTTTAAATGTTCAAATGTTTGTGTGTTAATTTATTGCAAATAAATTACCTACTTTGCTTTCAACGAGTGTATAATTTGGTGAAGAATAAATCCATACAGTCCACTACAGTTCAATACGAGCTCGCAACCAGAAGTTTTCCAAATAAGCGGAAAACTGGGAAGCTCCCCAACACAGGATCCCTAGTTATAATTAAATGTTTACTAGAAAGAGACGCACATCTTAAAAACCGATGCAATACATTTAGCTCAACTAAATACAATCCTTGTCTATTGAGACAATACTTAGATAATTATATTCTCGGGCTGTAGAATAAAAAATCTGTAAATGATTTTACTCAGCACTTCTCTCGCAAGGGGAAGTTGTTACACTAAAAATTTTGAAAAATCAAGGGAAACTAGCAGCAAAAATATCATAACGTTTCAAGTAACACTAAAACAACAAAAGAAAACACTTGGTAATGTAAGGATTACTAATTTATGCAACTTGATTTTACATTCCAGATCAACTTCTGATTATTTTACGTTATAGTTTTAATACCTGTGGATAGCTCTGGCCGAGGGTTCGTTAATAGCTGAAGTAAGAGATATGCTTGAGTCAAGAACAGATATTTATTTTCTATTACTATTGTACAAATAAAGAAATAAAAATGTTTCCTAAAATTATTTACACAAGAAATAAAGCAAATAATGATGATAACTCAAATTCGAAATTGTTCTGGTATCTGGTAATATGGGGCGCTCCGGCTGGAGTGGCACTGGCTGATAGAGGATCTTGGCGATCCGTCCCTGGCCCTTTGATTCGGGTAGCTGTAATCAGAACGACATTAAATAATTCAGTTTTTGACTTCGTCGTCCCCGAGTTGTTGCAAATTTTAGACTTGATTAGGCAAAGGCCGAAATGATTCCAAGTTAATTGACAGCCACTCCAGAATAAACCAACGTAAACGCTCCGCCACGTTAGTGAAATGAATTTAATTTCGGACCGCGAGAATGACCTTTGGGTACTAGCGCTCGTCCATCGCTAGCCGGCGAATCTGGAGCGTTTGGGGTCCGCTTGCTTTACAATTCAAATAATATGCCAGCTCGCACTTTGCAAATTATTAAACTGAATTTTAGGTCGCTTTGCACCTCGGGTTAGCGGATCTTTTACGGCGGGCTGTCGGAGAGAATTATTTATTAACAGCGTGGTTTTATGGGCTATTAGACAGGGATACAGGTCAGGTTTTTGAGCGGCAAGATTTTCCGTTGCGCTGGGGGGATTAATAGGACAAGGTAGGTGAGTTATCAGCGGCCAGATCTTCCAATTCGCTGGAGAATTACTAGGACAGGGTAGGTTTTCAGCGCCAAGTCTTCCGTTGCGCTGAAGGGTTAATAGAAAAGGATAAGTTAGGATTCAGCGGCAAGATCTTCCATTGCGCTGGAGGATTAATAGGACAGGATTTCTTCTGCAGTTTTATTAACATAGGCAAAGGGCGGACTGTGGTCAGGTAAGGGTAGCTCAAGCAGTTCGACTTCTCCATTAGGAGCTGGAAATCGAACTTCGGGACTGGAAAGGACCAGTGGTTCGGGACAGGATTCTGGTTCTAGCGGACATGTATCTGGACTGGTGGAGCCCTCTTGAGCCCGAGGACCCATGAGTCTCGGGCTGGGGCTCAGGTTCTGGTCGAAGTTCTGGAAGGAACGGGTTGGCTCTGTCCTCTAAGAATCGGATTAAATCTATCTGACGACTGAGCGGGGATAACTCTTTTATGTGATGCAGGACTGCCGACCTGGTAAACTTAGAGTGGGGTTTAACTCATACTAGTTAAATTCAAGCCGGAAAGTAGGGATGCGTGGATCGGGCAACGCGGCGAAGCTTGCGCAACTAGTCGGCTTCGCACCAGCACGACACTGTCTTATCTGCAGGATCTCTTTGGAATTGATGAAGTTTTTCTTGTCCTCCGCCTGGCTAAAAATGTTCGCGCGGCACACATTTTTGTGGCGCGATAGCGCCTACAAATTGATAGCCTAATTAAACATTTGAAATCAATTTTGAGGCACGCACAACGTCACAGTAATGAGAATTACATTAATTTTAAAATAAAAAGAAAACATTGCAGGCGGTAGAATTCATACTCAACTCCTGCCAGGGCGATTTCAACGCTTGGCAACAGCCCGGGTGCAACCCTCCCCGCAGTCTGGCTCGGCCACAAAGGCCCGCCTCGCATTTGCCCTCGCCGCTAGATTACAGCTATGTGCAAATTATTACTTTTATCTATTTCCCAGTTAAAGCAAAAATAAACAGTAGTTAATTTTTAAGGTGGTCACCCTGTATATACTATTTGACCAAATGTATATTCGGTTTCGAGCCTGGTAGATAAATTCGTTAAAAATTCAAGGAATAACTTTTGCAAAAAACGCTCTGACTCGTCGATTTTTAATTTTATTTGAGCATTTTTTGAAATTTGAATTATTCATAGTAGTTGTTAAAAACCCTTATTTGGTTCATTAAATTTGTGTGGTGGTTCTTATCCATTGCAAGTATGGTTTAATTGACTGTGTGTTTCTATGTCCAGTGATCTTTATGAGTTTTTGTTCGTGAATTCCTGATTTTACTAGATGTAATACAGCGATAACTCGGGAAGAATGATTAATGAGTTTTTTATTTCTTACGTCCAATCCAGCAAGTGCAGTAGCTGCTGTAGTCCGTTCTGAATTTCATTTATTTAAGCAAGCATATTTTTGTACCATCTACAATCTTCATATTTATTCCACATCGGATTAACAGTTAACACGTTAATGTTAATTGCCATTTAATGAAAAACAAAATTGTTCCTCAGGCCACTACTTCATTTTTTTATATTATATCAATATACAGGGTTATTCGGGAGGAAGTGGCAATATTTTGAAGACATATCGAGGAAGTCAAAATAAGCAAAATAAACTCATATGTTCAAGTCCGATTTTCATTTGTTTCGGAGATATTTTGATTAATTGTATAATTTAAAAAAAAATATTACAAAATGAATTACAAAAATAAACAAAATAGCATTAATTTACGACAAATTTTCGAAAACGCCACCGCCCACTTCGATACACTTATTTGCGCGTTTATAGACTGCACTAGTAGAGAGTTTCAATGAACGATTGTTCGCTCTAATGATAGCTGCTGTATTAAGAATACGATCTAGTAACGCTTCCCTCGTTTCCACTTTAGTAGCATAAACTAACGACTTCATCCATCCCCAAAGGCAAAAATCTAGGGGAGTGAGATCCGGTGATCTCGGTGGCCAAGGATGCGGACCGCCTCTGCCAATCCAACGATCGCCGAAAGTGGTATTCAGAAAATTTTGTACATTATTAGAATAGTGAGGAGGCGCTCCATCATGTTGGAAGATAATTCGTTGTCGAATATTTAAAGGTGCTTCGTCCAATATTTCTTCTAAATGGTCGTCTAAAAAACGTAAATATCCTTGTTCAGTAAGGCGCGCATCTAATACGAAAGGACCGAATAATTGATCATTTAGAATACCGCACCAAACGTTAATGCTAAATCGATGTTGGAAATTGTGTTCTATCGTAGCATGGGGATTTTCGTCCGACCATCGATGATTATTGTGGCAATTGTTAATTCCATCTCGCGTAAATTGAGCTTCATCCGATCACAAAATGTCTTTACACAATCTTCTGTTTTCCCGAATCCAACGACAAAATTGTAGCCTTAAAGGTTAATCGCCTTCGTGGAGATTTTGTACTTTTTGCAAATGATCAGCGTTCAAACCCTGTTGTTTAAGTGTTTTCCAAGCCATTGTTTGTGGTATTTCAAATTGGATTGCGATGCGTCTTGTACTTATCTCTGGATTTTCGTCTACCACATCCAGAATATCTTCTTCAAGTCCAACAGCGATTCCGTGTTCTCTTTCAGAAACAATACTTGCACTTGGAAATGTCCCAGTTTCGCCGGCATGTGTAAAAACAGTTTGAAATACTCGCTTGTTAGGAATTCTTCGATTCGGAAAACGACGTCGATACTCCTCCACTGCACGAACATTACTACCATTACAGAACCCATAAACAAATATCATATCGGCATATTCTTTATGACTAAATTTGTGGGGCATTTTTACAACTTCATAAAACTAATGTTGAACAACTGTCACTTTGAGATTTGACATTTTAAGAAAAAGTCAATTATCCCTGAAACAAATGAAAATCGGACTTAAACATATAGTCTGTTTTTTTGCTTTATGATTCAGAGCAGGCCTTGCATTTATATTATTTTAGCAGTGTACGACAGTTTAGTTACAAAATATACCTAACTTCAAAATCAAGGTCCCCTAGATTGTCACGTTGACACTTCAATAACGTTTAATAAAATGCCAGGAAAAAGCTAATATAAAAGATATCAATGGTAAATTAAGTAAAACAGCCATCATTGGAAGAGTTGATCAAATCTTTGAGGTAAGTATTAATAATTAAACCATTTTAAAATTTCTTATAATTTGTTATTATGCTAGATTTTGAATGCAATTCTGTTTAATATTCTAAATGGAGCAAAATCACAACCCCAGCAACAACTTAATGACAATATGAAAAAGGAAAAAAAAATACTTGGGAGGACTATAGTTTCAGGGAGGATATTAACAAACTTTGGATTTTTTACTTTGAATAATTAATTGTGATGTGCAAGAGAGGAACTAAATTATATCAGGACTCGTTCAAAATTATGCTACTCATTAAAAAATATGGGATATAAATACAAAGTTGTGAATGGAAGAAAATTGGTTTGTGAGAAGAATCATTTAATTTGAGCGAAGATTACTTCTTTAAAGAAATATTTACAATTTCGAAATTTTTGTGAAAAATGTATGTTCCGATTTTTGGATGAAACTGGATATTTCGCAATGAACCAGTCTGCATAGGTAGACCCACGACACAGACTTGAAAAGTAATCTATCTAAAGTTAAGGCGAAGGGAAAGAGATATACTATTTTGCATGCAGGATGCACATCAGGATTTTTACCAGGGTGTGACACAGTTTGACACGGACAATGGTACTATCATAAGTGTATGAACGGTGGCATTTTTTGGCAATGTTGAAAAAACAGTTAATCCTTCTTATACGTTTAGCATAAATAATAACTTCTACAACACAGATTTGCAAACAAAAGTCATCAGCAAGTTTTTAATAATATATTTTCACATTAGAACTTATAGAAATTTTATGGCGTTTCTGTACAGTTAGATAACAACCATGTTTAAATAAAATTTCTTACAAAAGCAATACCTTATTTAATGTCAGTGGTTCAGTAATAATTGTAGCTTTCATTATGTAGAATAGTGCTTATAAGATAACACACTGACAGTTGTAATAAGTTTTTGAGATTACTAGTGTTTTTTCTTTGTAACCAACTACCTACACTGTTACAAAAATGCAAAAGCAAAGCCTGCTCTGAATCATAAAGCAAAAAAACAGACTATATGAGCTTATTTTGCTTAGTTTGGCTTCCTCGACATGTCCTCAAAATATTGCCACTTCCTCCCGAATCACCCTGTACTAGTAAATAAAGGTATTTTAGTCAAACAGGCCATATCCTACTGCATTAAAGCATTAAAAAAATTGTTACGGTACAGTATATGTACCACGGAGCCTAAAGGGTGCTGTCTGTGGGTTCGGGCCACGCAATACGTACACAGTGCCGCATCATTTTATAATGATTTCATACATTTGCAAGCTCAAACTTGTCTGTTGCTGGTAAATTTGCAACCTATACATCAGCCAAGACAGGAAGGCGAGCCAAGTAAACAAACGCACGTGGTCGGTGAATATCACGTGATAGAAAGGCGTTCTGTGGTTGGCCGTTTCGAAGAGAAAGTTGAACACAGTTTATACGCGTCGTTACACTAGAGGAGGAATGAGCGTTGTTTTGTTGTGCGGTAATTTCTTTTTTCTAATTTGCTGTCTTAACAAAGCCGTTACCGCATCCATTTTGAGTGCGGTCATGAACCATTACCAAACCCGAAATCAACTTTTTTTCGGTTGGTGACATTGCACGAAATGTCAGTGTGAGTTTAAGGTTATAGCCAATGACACTAATGACAGTAAATTAACAGTACAATTTTCCGCAATTTGCCGTATTTCTGGCGGAGTGCAGGAAATTTCTGAATTCATTGTGAAACACTAATCCACACTAATTTTACAATTTCACGTGCGAACGCTGGCGAAAAATGACATTTATGGTGAGTCTACTTGATTCAAATTTAAAATTTTGTTTTAAATGTATGCTTTGCAATAAAACTGTTACCAACTGTTACAAAATTCCCTAAATTAAAAAAATTGATTTTATTTGTAGTAAAACGGTATTTAACTTGCAAATTAGAAAAAATTACATAAAAAACTCGTTTTATAAAACTTCAGAGCACTCGTTCTTCAGAGCACTCGTTCTTCACAGCACTCCTGCCTTCGGCAGTCGTGCTGCAAACTGGACTCGTGTCGAAATACAAGTTTTATAAAACTCGCGTCTTAATATACTATTACAGCAACATGCGACGGAAGTTTACGTAAAATGCGCACCGTGTGAAACTGGTTTAGCGTGCACCGAGAACTGTCAGAATCTTTGTTTACATCGCTCGCCTTTGTAACTTGGCTCAAGTATAAATGTCGTAAATGATTCAACTGTGGATAATAATAACTTGATCGTCCAGTACAATGCAAAATTATATTCAATTCTTATAATTACATTAACCAATAAATACCTTAAAAAACATACATTTTATACTGACGGCCATGAAAAGTCATAGTGACCATTTGGAAAGTGATTCGTGTTATACGTTTGGCAGTATTGAAGTGTATTGTCAGTCTATGTCAAATTCCAGGTTAGCAGTGAATGACCTGGCTTTTATTTCACTAATGGGTTATGATTTAACTCAGCAGTGGGTTATGGGCTACTTTAGAGGTCTAAAATCGATCTAGTAATAGTCTTATAACTAGGAGGTGTTAGATAGTACTAATAAGATAGAGTACGTACTTTTATAGTGCTAGCAAGATAATATAGGTAAACTTTATTTTACTAGTACTATATAGAACTACTTTATTGCCGAGAAATTATGTCATAAATAGTATCTTATAATACTCGTACATAAAACATTTTATTCTCATTAATTTTTGGCCGTTTATTTATAAAAATTAGGTTTTGCGATTTTTTCAAAATCTATCCTTTTTCCCAAAACACCTTTTAAACAAACGCTGTAGATAATTATATAATATGCGATGTTGTTTCACAGAATTGTGTTTTCATACCACAACTATAAAAAATTTGAGAAAATTTTTTAAAAATATAATTTTGCGCTTTTTTCAAAAAAACTTTTTGAACGAAAAGTGACAGATATTAGTATAATATAGGCTCTTGTTTTAAGGAATTTTGTTTTAATCCAGCAATTATAAAAATTTTGAGCAAATTTTTCTAAAATTTTAGTTTTGCTCTTTAAAAATTATAAGTCCTTTCACAAAAAAATTAAACATAGGTTGTAGATAAAATATATTTTTATCCAACAATTATTAAAAAATTGAGGATATTTATGTGAGAATTTAATAGTGCGATTTTCTCAAAAGCTATATTTTTCAAAAACGTTAAACAAAAATTGTATTCAATGACAATATATGTTATTCTAAAAAATAGTGTTACCAAAATTATAAAAATTTACTGGAAACGGAAAAATGCTTGACTAAAGTACCACTTTTGTTAGGCTGAGTTTATCAAATATTCACTGTAATATCCGAAACTATGTAAGAAACGCAGATATATTTTCAAGCCGATCTATTATACCGTCTGTGCTGTAGAGAGGATACAAACAGATTCACAGACAAAAATCACCTCGAACACCACTTTTTCTGAATCATAAGAGACGAAAACGGATATTTCCGCAAAAATCTCGAGTGTGAAATTTTTGATGATTACTATAAAATATCTATTTATGCAACAAGTGCTAATAGTCAACGTTTATGCACGAGTTGCATACAATATTTTATCTACGACCTTAATTTTACTGTTATTAATCCATAAATATCGATTTAACAAAGGTTTTCATCTACGGCACTTCTAATTTATGTGATAATAAATCGTAGGCCATGCGCTGGCGAATATTTGCGAAGCCAGTGCTGAGAAGGTCAGTTACGAAATGTAATTATTAATACTCCACATCTGAGTGTATTTATTACTTAACGCTTTAATTATTTCAAAAACACTTTACCTGTAACGCAAGAAGCAACTAGAATAGGTTTACAACTTCACTTCCAGTTCGAAATTGTAGTTTTATAACTTCACTTCACTTTTATCACTAGAGCTAAAAGTAAACAGCTGATTTCTTTAACCACGGTAAACTATAAAACGTCACTTTTAGTGAAACAAGCTAGCGCTAAAAGGCCTACTTTTAGTAGTGGTCGTAGCTAAAGTAAATTATTTTTATTTACACCGTATTAATGTTTTATGTAGGTATGTGTATGAATACGTTTTCAAGCCCATTATGTATATTTATTATATATATCAATTCGTTGTGAAGCCCAACAGCGTTGTGACATGTCGGGCTTAATAACGAGCGTTTACATATTTTTATATACTGTATATAAAACATTCCAAAAGCGCCCCCTACAGTCGATGTTGCAGACCTACTCCATGTATATCGACCATACTACCGGTCATTACTGAGCCCACCGCAAAAATTTGTGTACTGCATCTTTGAGGCATTTCTAACCAATTGGTGATGATATACACTGGGGTACGTTATTGAGCCAAACGCGGGCTCATCAGCGTTGAAAATGGCTTAACAAGGTACTATTCATATATTCAGCGGGCCTAACTATGACCGTTTATAAGTCTATATATATATATATATATATATATATATATATTAAAGGTAAACATTTCAGGGTGTCATACCGCTTAATAAATTTGAAGATTTCTTCAACTGGTTGAAGAACATCTTGAAGGGCGTTTGGGGTTGGACGACGTTTCGACGAAATCACATTCGTCATTTTCAAGTCCTTATAGTCCTGGTTTGGCTTCTAGTTATGCGGCAACACGACGGACTGTCAACTTGATGTACAGCTGACTGAATGGGTTGTTTATCAATTACTGTGGCAACTAGCATCGAGGGAGCTGTACTGCTAGAACGGATGGCTGGTGTTCGTAGAGAATGGCCGGCCGTTGCTTGTAGTAACGTTGGTAACCACGATGCAGGTAATCGGCTTGTGTCGTCGCGGGTGTTCATACAATTCGGACGTTTCACGATTTCGATGGCTTCTCGTATGATGCATGCGTCTTTGTGTTCGACGCTGGCAATGCTCTTGGTGTTGTCGAAATCAATCTTGTGCGAAGTATCCCATATATGATGCACTAGCGATGAAGTGTGTTCCATCTTCTTAACATAATTCTGATGTTCCTCCTTGCGTGCCTTTATTCTCCGGTTGGTGTGGCCTATGTAGCTGCTATCGCAATCCCGACACGGTATCTCGTAGACTCCTTGGTTTTCCAAAGGGATGTACTCTTTAGGATTCCTCAGTATGGACTGGATTATTCTATCCGTGGTAAAGGTTGTCCTGATGTTACATTTTCTAAGGATTCTTCCGATTTTCTCTGTCGTGCCTCGGATGTAAGGCAGGTACGCCGTGCCACAAGGTCTCTCCTCTTCTGCGTCTTGCGTTTTGGTCTTCGGTGGTCGGAACGCTTTCCTAATAGCTGCTCTGCCATAACCATTTTGTTCGAATACTCGAGCAAGGGTTGCTAATTCTTGTCTTGTATTCTCCTTGTCGGCCATCCTTCTTGATCTACAAACCAGTGTTGTCAGGACTGATTGTAGTTGAGCAGGGTGGTGGTGTGAATTAGCATTTAGGTAGCGATTGGTGTGCGTGGTCTTCCTATAAACCGTGTGCCCCAATTTTCCATTCTTCTTGGTGATGAGAACGTCTAGGAATGGAAGGTGGTTGTTCTTCTCCAATTCCATCGTAAACTGGATCTTATTATGGATGCTATTGAGATGGGTAAGGAAATCAGCAAGTCGATCCTTACCATGACCCCATATGGCAAAGACATCATCGACATACCGAAGCCAAAGTTTCGGTTTGTAAATGGTGCTGTCCAGTGCTTTCGATTCGAAGTCCTCCATGAAGAGATTCGCAATGACGGGAGACAAAGGTGAACCCATCGGCGCTCCTTCTACTTGCTTGTAGCGTTGACCATTATAGATGAAATATGTATTCTGGAGACAATGATCGGCAAGTTTGATGATGTGTTGAGGTGGATCATACTTCTGTTTAATGACGTTTAAAGCTTCGGCAACTGGCACTTTAGTAAACAGAGAGACGACGTCAAAGCTCACGAGGATATCGGTCGGTGTAATTTTCTCCTTTTGCAGCATCTCGATGAAGTGGGTAGAATTCATAACGTATGAAGCCGCATCTGCCACATGCGGCTGCAGATGTTTAGCTACGAACGCTGCAAGTCGTTGGATAGGTGATCCTATGGAACTAACGATAGGCCTAAGCGGTGTTCCATCCTTATGAATTTTTGGGAGACCGTATATCTTGGGACATTTAGACGACTTTTCTCTAGGTATAAGTTGATTTTGCACTTCAGTTTCGATGTTACTCTCCTTTATCTTCGACTTGGTGGTCTTCTCCAAATACGTTGTTGGATCTGTGGAGATACATTTGTAAGCACTGTCCTGCAGTAAAGACATCATTTTAGAGTGGTAGTCATCGTTGTTCATGATAACGGTGACATTTCCTTTGTCTGCAGGAAGAATAATGATGTTGTTGTTCTGACGAAGATTCTTGAGTGCCAAAGATTCATCACGGGATAGATTCGATTTGGGTGGTTTAGCCAATCGTAAGATTCGAGAGGTATCTTGTCGGATGAGATCGGCGGTATTCTTATCCAGTCTCGAAATCGCAGTTTCTACTCCGCAGATGATAGATTCCACTGGAATACGTTTTGGAGCTATGGCGTAGTTGAAACCTTTAGCAAGTGCAGATATCGCAGATTCATCCAAAGTAATATCAGAAATATTACGGACAACTTTAGACATATCCAGATTAGTAGTACGATACCCTTTTTGTGTTGAATAAAGATGGTCGAATTTCTTCCTTTGCTTTATCGTGTAGAGGTTTCTGTCAGTTTCCGCTCGAAAGTCTGCTAATTGGTCGATGATGTTCCAGATGATAGGGTGGATGATCCCGCTGAGGTGAAGATGCAAATCAAGAAGTTCTTTATTTATTTTGGCCAAAATGTGTCTCGTCTCTTTGATGGAATCTCGAAGAAGAGCAGCACTCGCCTTGTTCAGAATGTTCGTGGTCCGATACGTTTTTCGATGGAATGACAATCTAGCACAGGTCGGGATGATGTTCTGATCTCTGCAGCGTTGCAGGAATGTCAAATTGCATAGATTTTTACATTTCTTGGACCGCAGTTTTTCAAAACTTCTGGTTTGATGGAATATATTCTCCCCGTAGAGACGTATAATAATATTACGAAGGTTTTCGCGGCTGATATGTATTAAAGGTAAACATTTCAGGGTGTCATACCGCTTAATAAATTTGAAGATTTCTTCAACTGGTTGAAGAACATCTTGAAGGGCGTTTGGGGTTGGACGACGTTTCGACGAAATAACATTCGTCATTTTCAAGTCCTTATAGTCCTGGTTTGGCTTCTAGTTATGCGGCAACACGACGGACTGTCAACTTGATGTACAGCTGACTGAATGGGTTGTTTATCAATTACTGTGGCAACTAGCATCGAGGGAGCTGTACTGCTAGAACGGATGGCTGTATGACACCCTGAAATGTTTACCTTTAATACATATCAGCCGCGAAAACCTTCGTAATATTAATATATATATATATATATATATATATATATATATATATATATATATATCTTGTGTTTAAAGAAAAACTCATTCGCAGCATGCCATGATCAATTTGAAGTTTGCCATAACTTGATTCATGCACATTGAAGCAAATGAACTACCATACGTCAGAGAGAAATAACTAAATTAGATCTTGAACTATTTTCCTAAAAATATACAAAACACTCAATAAAAACAATTTTTATTGACTGTTATTAATATCGTGTGTTCAACAATAAATTACATCAGGGTTGGCCATGGAAAAGTAATGTCAACAGTAAGCTTTAGAATTTACAGTCACGATTTCAGTTTATAAGTTTTAGGTTAGGTTTTCCGCTGGCATGTAATAAGTAATAAAATTCCTTAAATCATTTATATTCTGATTAATACCTAACTCAATGAGTTAACTGTGGTTGTGTAAGCCGATTAAATACCCATCGGTTAACGTTTAGACACAGCCATTGTTAGTACAAACGCCAGTACCTAACTACCTAAGTGGTAGTTGTGTTTATGGAGGTTAAATTGCATTGTAAATAAACCAGTTTTTGAAGAAATGAGTTCTTTTATTTCAATTTAGACGATAACAGTAACAACTAAATTACCCAACTGTTAAACAAAATGTTACGGTATCAAAATAACGTAACGACACCCACGCGGTGTGAGTATTGCACAACTAGCTAGGTCCGGGAAAAGGTGGCACACTCGCCCTGAGATACGTCAAAAACAGGCTAAAGGCCTCGGCTGGTACGCTCAGGGAGTTGGGTGTGGTTCAAACGGTACGTCACCGGGCAAGCTTGGCGTGACATATTAGGGTGAGTAGAAATAAAAGGGCGCCTCCAGGTCTGTCTCGGCGTATACACGTTCAACCGGACCTGGACGGTTAGACGGAACGAGAAGTACACAGGGTACTACATCAGAAAGGTACTCGAGAAGCTGTAGAACTCGAATTACAATTTCGGGAAAAATACTTGAATTCGGCCTTACAATCCTCGTCGTTACTGCGGCAGGCGTCGCCAGACCTACCTGTGTCGCTCCAACGCTCAAGCTTCGTCGTACATCAATCGTTACACAGAAAACTTATCCTGAAAAGAGCATGCACAGATTCGCCACAATCATAAGGCCTTTGTGAGAATATTCGTCTATTGGTCTGACGTTAATGTTTAAGTATATGTGATGGACAAGGTTAAGGCTAACTTAAATGTAGAACCCCCAGCGCTATTAACCTCTAGCATAACATTTATAAAATTTGCCGCATTCGTAAATCCAAAAGCAATCTCTAAGCTAGGCCACATGAACACGTATGAATGAACTGTCAAAGATTAGTGTTAAGGCTGCGGCCACACTGCAGTAATTTAGCAAGCACAGTATGTAAATTTAGTTTACATGCATAACAGCTGATTAGCTACAAGGACGGCGGCCCAAAATGCAATAAACTAGCAAGCACAATATGTAAATTTAGCTCTCATAAATCACAGCTGATTAGGTACAAAGGCTGTGGCCAAAATGCAATAATTTCGCAAGCACAATATGTAGATTTGGTTCTCATAAATGACAGCTGATTAGTTACAAAGGCTGCGGCCAAACTGCAATAATTTAGCAAGCACAATAAATTAGCATGGGTTTAGGCCACATAAATGACAGCTAATACGTTCTTATGGCAGCGATTAAAGCATAGTAAAATTAGCAAATACAGAATATAAGTTCAGTTCACATAAATAACAGCTAACACGTTATAAATTGGTTACACGGATACTTATATGTAGACTATCCTCGAGCGTGGGCGAGAAGTTGCCTAGCGGCATGCCTGCAGACGCGGCGCAAGAGCGAAAGCGTGGGAGGCACGTGAGAATACTGGCGGAATCCGCCTTGAAGGGGCGTCAACTGGAATGCGTCCCTCTCATGGGACAAAACGACGGTGAGGCCTAGGAATCCAAAAGTCCTGCAGGTTTGATTTCCATTTTATCGGGATTGATGGGTCAACCACGACCCTACATCAATAAAGCAGAACTCGGCCATCGATATGCACAGGCACTCACGTACCAACGGTACACAGCACGAGACACCACACGCTCGTTGTGTTTCAACGAACGACTCTCTGGAGACTGCTGGAAGGCAAACACAGTTTTAATGTTTACACAAACACCTTGCTGTAACAGCACAAACGGAAAAGCCGACGCCCCCGCGACAAGCGCGGAAGCGTCGCACGAACTCTCGTTATTCGACTTGTTAGCTCGACGGCTCGGGGCTGAATCTCTGAATCTCGACCGATAGAAAAACTCGAGCCAAAAGAAGCGTCCCTAAGCTAACTCGACAGCCAATCGGGAGGCAAAATTGTTCACCGGATAAAACAAAATAATGTCGGTGTGACAAGGAAGACGAGGCCCTCTCATTTGCTCTAACAGGAATTTTTAACACGCCTGAAACCAGCGTTGACGAACTAAAGCCACGTGCAGGGATCAGTAAATAAAGGGTGGCCCAAATCGAGGTAACTGCGCTAAACTACAGGGTGTTCGAATTTATTACTGCTACCATAAGCGATGAAAAATTGAGTAGCTAAAGACGGGTTAAAGGTACAGACAGGCTGTTCTGAAGGCTCTATACGGCTGTACGCTGTCAAAATGGTAAATTAAATTGCTGAAGACTGCAAAATGGCTTAACAAAATCATAACAATTAGGTAATCATTATAATTGGAAATTATACATTTTTTTATTTCAGATACAAAAAATAAAAACAAACCCAGCTGTTCAAAATAGTCATCCTTTTCTTGAAAACTTAAATTTACTGATCTTTTCATACTATTAAAAGCATTTGCAAGCCTTGGAGGAATTATTTTGGAAAGCTGTTCAATACTTCTATTTTGCAGTTCCTTGATATTATTAATAAGAATCTTATATACTTGCCTAATTAACTAAATGAATAAGGTCAAAATAAGCACAGAATTAAATATTTTATTTATTGCAAGATAATCAGTACTTTACATTAATAAATGCACTTGGCGAGAGCAGGAGTAACTAATAATTTGAGGGATAAAAGTTACCATAAGATAAGGCAGGTTTCAGAAGGGTTACTTTCAGAGTATCAGAAATGATAGATGTTCGGACGGGCTAATGCAATTTAATTTGTAACTGACGGATTTGAGCTTAGTAACGTTAAACAAAATGTGAATAAAATGATACATAATGATTTGTTAAATACAGAAACTGTATGAACGTTATGTATTAAAGTTTGTAAGCCAGCAAACGGCAAGTTAACTGAAAGGTAAACGAAACAGTGCAAGCAAAATAATTATTGCAAAGAGCAATGGAAATGTAAGGCAGTCGATCGCAGGACAATTAGTGAGACGCTAAAGGAACTCAAGTGTATCAGTGCACTATAAACCAACGTGATTTAAAAACAGAGAAAAGTGTAGTAACATTTATTCCAAGAAAAAGACAATCTTAGTAGTTAGGCAAAGACATGACATCAAAACTTTAGTCACTAAAGCCAAACATGTAATCAAACCTAATTTTCTCAAGTGTACGAGCCCCCAAGATAGTGTAATTAGGCCAGCAAGTTTCTACCTGGTGCGCCATTAAGTGCGACCCAACTTCAGGGACGATTATGAGGCAGTTCTAGACATCGGAAGGCAGACCTTTTTGTGCTACTTGGAGAGCAAGCCTACAGCTATCCCTGGGTAGAAGAATTAAAACTAGCAGGCCATTTCCAAGCAAGTATTTGCCGTGGCGTCTGTGTGCCAACCAATAGCTGAGCATCTCTTCAAAAAGATAGGATTCCATAGAAACTAGGAGCAGCAGCCTCATACAAATTGAGATTCGTTAAGAATTGACCTTTTCCGAGAAGTTTAACGTGTTTCTAGAGTCCCAGGTTTTTCCAGCTTCGAATAATTTAGATAGCATCCCTAGAAAGTGCGATTTGACGCGGAATTTGCAGTTTTCGCCGGAAATTGAACAAACGCGAATCACGTTTGGGTTTACGCCACACTAGAAACAAAACGAGGTTAGCCGTTGCTACGTCACAGAATTAATCGTATTTACTTAATGCATTCTTGGCATTTTGGTGTTTAAAATTATATTTTACGCTATTTTTGCACTAACGGATCATATTGTTTACTGCACTAAATTTATAGGTTATTTAACTGTCAGTTGGGAACAGTACATTTGCCCTAATATCAGAAAGTAATTGTCATACAATAAATTATTTGCCATACAAAGTTTCTTACTTAATTTTATGAACCGACCCCCCGAGTTAAAACGGTTTCATGTTCATCGGAGCTAAGCAAATAAATAAAATAAGGAAAGAGCAAGAAACCATTTATTTTTGGTAATTATTACTACATTATTTTAATTTGCCCTGAGTTTGACAGGAAATTCTCAATTGAAACTTAACAATTTATAAAGTGTAGTATCCCTTTCCATAATTATAAATTTGATATGTTATTATTTGAAACCTCATTTATAAAGCGAGCTACCATTACAATACATAATTTTTCAGATAAGGGAATATAAAGTAATCTAAAATAGTCAAGACTTGTGATTTAGGTGGAAATTCTGGATTTGAACGTAAATTCGCGAACGTAATTAATGGTCTTTTCAGCGGTGTGGGCAGTCGCACCATCCTGTTGAAAGTAGCCTTGCTGGATTTCATAATCATTTATAATATTTTTGTATCTCTAAGCAGTAACAGATTCGTGGAAAAATATGGGTCCGATAATACATCTTCGAGACACGGCAATCCAAATACCAACTTTTAACGGGTGAAGGGGATTTGAACGAAAAGTATAAGGATTTTCAACACTGCATGTCCATAAACTCATATTTTGTGTATTTATATATCCCAAAACGGTGAACCAAGCCTCTTCAGAAAAAACCGTTGATTTTAACAATTCGTCATTATTAATTAAATTTTGTTGGAACCACTGGCAATGCAAAATTCTCCTATTCTGATCTGCTGGCAGCAACTGATTTAAAGAAAGTATTTAGTATGGGAATAAATTAAGGTCTTTTGACAATAGTATGGCAAGTTCCTAACGATAAGCCAGTCTTCTACGATAGTCTACGTAGTGATGCAGTGGATTGCTGGTTAATACGTTGACGAACATGATATGTTATTCGGACTTTTTTCCACTGTCTAGGGTGTAAATCACACAACGTTTCGGGAGTTTTGATCTACTCCCGTCTTCAGGTGTTCCTGGTTAGTCCTGAGAAGGACTGATATTATACGTTTTTTTACGTAAATTTGTGCCTCCCCAGGGGTTTGAACCCGGGACCGTTGATCGCTAGTCTGCCACTCTAACCACTAGGCCTCATTACAAAGTCTACAAGGATTCTTCTCTGAGAATTCCCATTGTGTGCATATGTTTACGAAGATTACAGGGACCGGTTAGCAGCCCCGTCACTAGCTTAATTAGAAGTCTGCTTAGTCGCAGTAGGTCATTTGTCAGGTCATTTTTACTTATGGTCAATAAAAATAAACGTTTATGTCACAGCTTCCCCGCCATTTGTTTTACAAAAACACTAAGCATACCATTTGATTCCTTTTAAAAAAGTGCCTTAAGAATGTTTTTGCAGAAACTCAAAATATTCACAAATAAGCAAGTTACGGGGGTGAGTCGAACATGCACCAAATTGAAAATCACCCTGTATCTTTTAAAGAGATCAAGATATCGATGTGCGGTTTTCGCCATTCATTTTTACACAAAAAACAAGCCCGTAACATGTAAGTCAGTTTTGTACTATGTTCTCTAGAAATTAATGTTTTTTATCAAAAGTGTCCAATTTGGGACACACTGTACATACATCTTGTCATCTGAAAAATAATCGCGATCTTAATTTGTCAACGTAGACAATACTAAAACGATAGCGAGTTTTTGACAATTTTTTATCGTTCCTAACTTTTTGTGCGAAAATGAATAGTTTTGGAAGAGATTCAGCGACCAGTTAAAAGAAGCGAACCTGTTAACGCCGTGAAATCCAAAGCTTCCATATGGAATCAGTTCTAAAGTTTTTGTAAAGAACACGTCAACTTCTACTCAAGAAATAGCTAATGCCCTTAAAATTGGGCATATATCATAAACAATTACATTGGAGATGATTACAAAGAACATGTTATAAAAACAATGTGCAATGGAACTGCAAAATTCCCCCAAGAAAAATATTTCAAATATTGTGAACTTCAGTTTAATTAATTTTTGGACGCAGTACTCAAACCAGTCCGCGATGCAAAAAATGCCAAACGAAGAACTTTGTAAGCTTGCTCATTTAAAGAAAAGTTAGTTCTGTAGCACTAACATTATGAATTGGAAGCAATTGTGTATTTTTTAAATGAGGATTGCAAAAGAAGTTTCTCCTCAGAAAAAAATATATACCAACAAGTTTTTTATAAACACAACAGGAAATAAGTCGTTCAACTGGAAAATAATAACGTACGAAGCAGGAGAACTAGAGCAGAAGCACCTGCATCAACAACATTAAATATGCAACACAGACGTTAAGGAAATTAATGTATGTATTATCTGTAACCTCAGAATTAAATAAAATTCATGGACTAGTTGTAACAGTTTTCAATACACATCAGTTGTAGATCAAAACAAAAATACGTCAGAGTAAATTTCATAGAAAAAAATAGTTTGTTATCATAACAAAGCTATTCGTTAGCTATTCTCTCAAGAAAACAATCTTGTGACTACTTGAAGACACTTGCCGGCCGCTAGCCGGAATAATTAAACAAAACCGGAGGAGCGCCAACGAATTTTTCTAATTACTACGAATGTGTTCAGGCATTCAACGAGAATTCGTAAACTCCACCAGTACAAACTTCCTGAAATAAACAGTTCCAAGTAATCACAGGTAGCAGTAACAAATAAATAACGCCAGAATGCGAATATCACAGTATATAACTATCAGTTGAGTTAATAGTATTCCGTACAGATATAAGATAAAACACTAGCACAGATTACAAGAATACACTTACGCGGTTCCATTGATCTTCAAATAATGTTTAACGCAGGTTGACGTAGATTAACAAATATAAATATAGGCCGACAAGTTACGACTTAAAAATAACCGCATAAATTTTAGTACCTACAAATTCACAATACAGCGATACAATATTATCGCATATATTAAAATAAGGCAGTATAGGTGGAAGAATAAAATACAATTCAATTTTTACTAAAACAACGCAAGAAGGGGGGCCGTAAATGTGCAGATAGTAAATGGTTAGTTCCAAATTTCCAAAATAACAAAAATTGTCCTGTAAGACTTTTTAGAAAGCTGATTAGCAAGTGTACTGATAGAATTAAAATCGACAGACATCCGATGTGGAATAAATACGAAGGTTGTAATTGGTACCAAACTATGCTCGTTGAAATTATTGAAATTTCAAAATGGACTAAAGCAGCTGTCGAACTTGCTGGATTAGACGTAAGAAATACAAAAATCTGGTGTGATACACGCACACAACGTCCTTTTACAGTGATTTTATAATTAGCCAAAAAAATGTAAGCATTTGTCAAAAATTTTAAAAAATAACAAAATCTACAGAAACCCTACAAAATAGAGTGTTAGTTGAAAAGACAAAATGTCTCTAAAATTTTAAGCTGAATTTAAAAATGTAATAATATACCGGGTGTTCTATTTAAAATAGGTATTAATAAAAAAAGAAAAACAAACAAAAAACCAATTTTAGAGGTATTCAACTGGAAAATCTCGCATCAATACACATTAAAAGTGAAATAAAAATGTATATATGAAATTTCAACGACATACCTCTTTTCGTTTTTGAGGTATTCTGTTCACACACAGACAGACACACAGACTGACAGACAGACCAATGAATAAAAAACATTTTTTTAGGTTCAGGGGACTCTAAAACGTGAAGATCTGTTGAAAACTCAATTTCGAATTTTTGGGGTAAATCCAATATATCCTTTATTGTAAAAGGAAGTAAAAATCACGAATCATTCTTCTCGAGCTACCGCTGTATCGCATCTTGTAAAAGCAGGAAAAGAACAGTTTATAAATATCACTGGACATGGAAACGCACAGTCAACTAAACTTCTTATGAAATTGCTACAGATAATAAAATTAACATCCAACATTGTAGACCAATCATATTATAAGAATATGATCGCATGCACCAATTAGAAGTTATAACACTGAAAATCGTACGACACTTATTAATTACCAATAGAAAAATTAGTTCACGAGCCGTAACCATGCAAGACAACAACAAAAATCTTGAAAATGTTTGCAGGTAGACCAACCTAACTGTGAGGGTTTGTGTCGTTACGATTTTCTTACTGAACCTGCATTCGAGCATTAATTTCCGGAAAGTATTAATGCTCTTATGAGATTATATAGAATAGAATAAAATAGAATAAACTTTATTTAGCTCTAAAGCTAGTACATTATCTAATAGCATGATCTACAAAAATACTTATACTGTAAAAATCAAACAAAGAAGAAACAAAGCAGAATTAACATTGAAAATACATTGTCCTTAATGCTCTTTTAAAAGCAGTAATATTGGGTGCAGTTTTTACACTTGAGGGAAGATTATTATATAACCGCAACCCTTTAACAAAAACTGATCTCTGCATTATGTTTGTATTGCACCTTTCAATGAAATAATCATCTCCAGTTCTTAAGTTATAAGTTATCATGTGCTCCCGCCGCGTTAAAATTTTTTATAGAAATGCTGGTGTTAGATTATTTATTATTTTATAAATAAAAATTAAATTCGCTTCTTTGATCATCTGCTCTATATTAAGAAACATTAGTGTTTGCAACATGTCTTTTATCCGAGTATATTTATTGCATCCCAGTAGAATTCGCATTACTTTGTTTTGTAGAATTTGGATTCTATTTACATCTTCTCTATTGCAAAATATTATCAAAGACATGCAGTACGTGAACTGTGGATAGATTATAGCATTGTAAACTATACGCCGCGAGCAATTTGACAGTTTATGTGATATTCTACGAAAGTATCCAATCCGCTTTCCTAGTTTTCTGCAAATGTAATCTACGTGATGACATAGATTTAACTGAGGATCTAGTTGTATTCCCAAATATCTAATTTCCTGTCCTTGATCGACTACGACAGAATCAATTTGGATATTGAACGTGCCCTGTTTGAACAGTTTACAATTATGACGTGTACCAAGAACCATGCATTTTGTTTTAGTAGAATTCAGCTTCAATTTTTTATATCTAAGCCAATTTTTCAAGCTATTTAATTCATTATTTATTGATTCAACTACTCTTTCAAAGTTGGTTTCTGATACAGATACAACAGTATCATCAACATATAAATTTGTGAAACTATTGCATAGGTATTTGTTTATGTCATTTATATAGAGTATAAAGAGTAGAGGGCCCAAAACACTCCCTTGTGGAACTCCATAATTTATTTCCAAATCCTCTGACAGTTTATTTTCCACTTTAGTCGTTTGAAATCTGTTGGTTAGATAATTTTTTAGCCAATTAAGGACTGTGCCCCCTATTCTATATACCCTACATATATCTATCAACTTTTCACGATCAACGGTTTTGAAAGCCCGTTTTAAATCTATGAAAACACTTACAATAATGTTTCCCTCATCGATTTCTTTTTTCCACTTAGACAAGACAAACTGACACGCACTTTCATAAGAATGTTTACTTCTAAATTCTGACTGGCATTCATAAAATATTTTATTTTCTTCCAAATACTTGCTTAGTTGTTCATGCACTAAAACTTCCATAACCTTTTCAACAATTGGGAGTAGATTTATCGGCCTGAGTTCTTCTGCCTTCTTGGGATGGTTAACCTTTGGCACTGGTATTATGACACTACCTTTTAACTTATTTGGTACTATCCCTGTTTCAAATGATATATTTATTATGTTAAGCAATTGGTATCCCACAACATCGAACAAGTCTTTTAAAAGTTTTACAGAAAGAATTTCGTCACCAGATGATTTGTTTTTTAAACTTTTTATTGTTTTCTCCAATTTATTTAATGATATTTTTTCAAATGTATTTAAATTACTGTCCACCTTGAAAGATACTTCCTTAAATTCACTATCTGGAGAAGGTATACTCACCACAATATCATGAATCGGTTTACAAATTGCAATATTTCCGTCATCTTGTTCAATTTCTAGACAAGAGTAATCAACAGTCTTTTTGCCTTTATTGATTATCTCTTTTAAAGTCTACCACATTTTCTTACTGTCGTAGCGATTTTCACTAATTTTGGTCTCGTAGTAATCCTTTTCCTTTCTTCGCAGTAATGTAACAACTTTGTTGCGTTGCCTTTTATAGGTTTCAAAGTCTTCTACACCGTTTTATAACGTCTATCCCTTTCTTTTTGCGCTTTGTTTATTTCTTCATCAATCCATTGTCTTTTTTTTTCTGGTGTGCCTTTTCATGTACTGGCGAAATTTTGTCAATAACATTTATTAAGTTTTTGTGTAAGCTGTTATATAAAATACTTGCATCTGTTGATGTATATTCCCACTTTTGTCCCATTAACTCACGTCTGAGTTCTTGAATTTTAGCCTCATTCAAATTTCGAATAAGCTCTTTGTCTTTTATGGTATTAGACTTCATCCTGAGCTTTATACCAATTGTTTCATGGTCACTTATGATAGGATATATTCTATTTGTTTCTTGTATAAGTGCAAAATTTGTGTAGATATGATCAACTAAAGTTTTAGAGTCCTTTGAGTACCTTGTAGGTTCACGTACAATTTGTCTAAAACCTGCCGAAGCAGCACTATTTAGGATATTTCTGGCATATGGAGAGTTTTGTAGCACATTTATATTAAAATCACCTGCCAATACTGTACTGTTACTGTTAATATAATCCGTATCGAATATGGTTGCAATAAAATTTAGAAATCCTGGTACGTCACTCCCGTTAGGTGATCTATAGAGCCCTCCTAGTATAATAGTTTTGTTCACTAGATATATTTTAACTAAAATACACCAATATTCTTTGCTTAACTCAAATTTTTCAATAATTTTACATTTCGTAGAATTTTTTACATGTATTGTGACACCGCCTGTAGGCCTACTGTCCTAACAGTTTATAAAGCTATTGTACCCCTCTATTGCAAACCCGGAATCGTCTATATCTGCTCTAATATGAGTTTCTGTAACCACTATTGCCATAGGTTTAAACTGCATTATTGTTTGCTCAAGCTGGACATGATTTGTTGTTTGTCCTTGTACATTAATGACTAAAATAAGACTTTCTGAGGAGTTTGGTAGTGGCTATATATTATATTTTATTTTATCTTTGTTGTTACTTACTTGCTTAAGATAACTATGACATTTTGTATCAAATACATGATGATCACAGCTGATGCCAGAATTTTTTAAAACTTCCATTGCGTATTTACAATTTGTGCATTCAAACTTATCACTATTGCAGTTCTCCATTTTGTGATTGTATTTTGTATTGTATTCTATTTTTATTCATCATAATATACACCGTGGTGCTTAGATATGTCACAATTCCAGTTTAAATATAAAAATATAAAAATAAAAAAAAATACAATGCATTTACAGAAATAGTCAACTACAGATAAATACAGTAACAACAAAAATACTAAAGTCGTTCTTATTGCACATTGGACAAACATCATTACTAGTACATTTGTCAGCACGGTGTCCGAATTTTCAACATTTAAAACACCTTAAAACACTAACAAACTCAAAATATCGGCAACTACCCCAGTCTATGTACAAATTGGCCCTTTTGTTTATTAAAAAATTAAATTGTGCAGTGCTCAGTTCAAATATAACATTACAGGTATCAACTTTATTCTTTGAGGTTTTATATTTTCGCAAAAATTTTACATCATCCTTCAAATTATCAGGCCAGTTTTGATTGGCCACTTTTGTTATAAATTCTGCAACATCTGTTAATAACTCCTCCTTGACGTTTATAATTTGTATTTTTGGATTAAGCGTTCTTCCTGTAGTAATCTCATACTCATCTCCTAGCTTCTCCCGTGTTGTTGTCTTTAGGTTTTCGAACGATTGTTTATCTTCACATTGCACGACGACGCTACCGTTAGAGACATGTTTTACCTTCGATACCGACACGGCTATATCAGCTGGGCTAATATTTTGTTCTAATACTCTTTTTGTCCTTGCACTATCTTGACTCGTATGCTTGGGTTTTATAATTAACACCTCGACATCACTTTTGTTTTTTAGGAAATCTGAATATTTAGGTTTCGGTGGATTCTGCTGTTGTTCAATTAAATTTAGTAGCTTTTCAGTTTTCTCTAAAACTTCCTTCGTTTTGTGACTAGAGTCCACCACTGGCTGCTTTAACTTTAGATCGACCTCTTGTAAACAATCATTGCAAAACCACTTTATGTTACTAATATCTAGCTTAGATTTTATCAACTGGTCTTTTATTTTCACACACAAAGGATGATACAGTTTTCACAGTAATCGCATTTTATACACTTTGAATTCACAATCAAATTGGAGCACAGAGCACACAGCTGTGTGCTCGGCGCCATCAAGAAAAGCCCGGGATTTGCTTTCCCGCTACGTCATTGTTTATCATTTTGACAAATGTAAATTTTGACGTATAACTTGACTTTTTTCTCTAATTTATTGGTTTAATTCTCCAATCGAAGATCATTCCTACAAAACTCTTGTCTAGCAAGATTTCCATTTTTTTTAGCAGCAACAATTTATAGATGGCAATTAAAATCGACCAAATTTTTTGAAAAAAAAAAACTCTCGCGCGGTCACGCATATAAAGCAATGAGTCACTTAAAAAGACAAGATAATCTCTGAAAACCAATGGAATGAATACTATTATAATATAAATAGTTATACTACCATGCTTCAAAAACGTGCCAGTTGGAAAAAAATCTACAGGACAATAGTGTAGACGATACACAATACAAGAGTTACAAACCGTTCTTAGAAAAGCGAAAATTAGGAAAGCTATCGGAATAGATAGTATCAATATAGAACTATGGAAGTATGGCGAAAAGCTACTACAAATTCGGCTCTTATACCTACTTAATATATGCTTGAAACGACATGCTACACCGCAAGATTGGAAAGTCGCTAAAGTTAAACCACTATTCACGAAAGGTGACAGAAGTAACTGCGTTAATTATATTAGATAGATGTATAAGCCTGTTATGCTCGGAATACAAAATCTAATATTCGTACCGCTCGTATACACTCCATTGCAGAAACGATACTTAGTGAGGAGCAATATGGTTTTTCGAAGGGACGTTCTTGCACAGATGCAGTACTCACTCTAAAACTTCTCAAACAGAAACGAAGACAACACAATGCCGCAACTCATATAGCTTTCACTGACTACGAAAGTTTTTGATACAGTAGTAAGACATACGTTATAAAAAGTGTGTACTACAATACTCAAATTATAGTATCAACTAATTATAATGAAATAAACAACGACGCAGTTGTAATTAACCAAGGAGTTAGACACGGGTGTCCATTATCGCTCGTTTTATTTAATTTATATATCGACGAAATAATAGCAATGTGGATGAAACATGTATATTGTAATGGTTTACTGCCCACAGCAATTTTGATTGCCTAAGTAACAGAATGAATATGGTCAACATAAGCACAGAATTAAATATTTTATTTATTGCAAGATATTTAGTACTTTACATTAATAAGTGGATTTGATGTGAGCAGCAGTAACTAATAATTTGAGGGATAAAAGTTAGCATGAGATAAGGCAGGTTTCAGAAGGGTTACGTTCAGAGTTTCAGGTATGATAAATGTTCGAAAAGGCCAATGCAATTTAATTTGTAACTGACGGATTTGATCTTAGTAACGTCAAACATAATGTGAATAAAATTATACAGAATGATTTGCTAAGTACAGAAATTCTACGAGCGATATGTACTAAAATTTTCTAAGCCAGCAAACGGCGGGTTAACTGTAAACGAAAAACAGTGCTAGCAAAGCAATAATTGCAATAGAGCAATGTAAAAATGTAAGGCAAACGATCACGATCGAAAGACAATTTGTGAGATGCTAAAAGGACTCAAGTGCATCAGTGCATTATAAACCAAAGTTAAAATTAAAGGCAGAGCAAAGTGTGGTGACATTTATCCCAAGAAAAGACCAATTTAGTAAAAATGTAAAGACATGACATCAAAACTGTAGTCCATAAGTTCAAACATGTAATCAAACCTAATTTCTTTTAAACAATTGTAAAACTGGGGTTCTTCAAGAATAGACCTTTGCCGAGAAGTTCAACGTGTTTTCAGAGTCCCAGGTTCATTGAGTTTTTGCCGGGAATTAAACAAAAGAGAATCAAGCGTATGTTCACGTCACACTAGAAACTAAACGAGGTTAGCCGTTGCTACGTCACAGACTTAATCGTATTTACCTGATGCATTCTTGCCATTTTGGTGTTTAAAATTAAATTTTACGATAATTTTGCACTGACGGATCATCAACTGTCAGTTGGGAACAGTACATTTTCCTTAATATTAGAAAGTAATTGTCATACAACCAATTATTTAGTCGAGTTAGTGCGAACGCCGAGTGCGGACGCGCCCGTGATTTCTAGCGACACTGTGTTTGTAAATATCAGTTTTACTGCTATTCTACGTTTATCGGCGCTCCCACACCTGGGAGTTATTATCAATCCATGGCCAACATTACGGAGCCCAAGTCAACAAAAAGAAAATTAACAGCTGTCAGTGAGTACCACAAAAAGTATATATGTAGCGAAATAGCTCCGTTATCAAAAAACAGATACTATTTGCCTAAACAAGCTGAGCAACAGCTGACGGACGACAACACCGAAAAGTCACAAGAAACAAAAATACCACCAATATTTTTACACGATGTCAATAATTATCAAGCAATTGTAAATAACATTAAAAGTTTAACAGTTAAGGAATTCACCACTCAACATAAAACCGACGGCCTAAAAATCAACCTTACATCAGCTGACGATTATCGCAACTTAACAAAATTCTACACCGATAACAACACGCCGTATCACACATATCATAACCCCGCTGAAGAAACCTTAAATGTCGTTTTTCGCAATGTGCCCACTTCTCTCACTGTTCAAGAAATATTCAATGAATTATGCAAAACTTATCCCGTTCAGACCGTCACTCGCCTTCTTAATAAAGATAAAGTTCCAATGCCTTTATGTGCAGTGCAGCTGACTAACAATGAAGCCGGAAAAGGAATTTTCAAACTAGACAAGCTGCTTTATTCAATCATATCAGTCGAACCCCGACGAAGACCAAAAATGATCCCGCAATGCATTAGGTGTCAACGATACGGTCATACGAAGAATTATTGTCGTTTGCCACCCCGCTGTGTTAAATGTGCCGGAGAACACCTATACAACCAGTGCAAGAAGCAACGCGAAGAAAAACCCACGTGTGTGAACTGCGGCGGGCCTCATTCAGCTAACTATAAAGGATGCCCTCACTACAAAAATATAAAAATTGGAAGCAATAACCGACCAATCGCTCCTCAAAATTATCTTAACAATTCTCCCAAAATTCCGAGATTGCCGAATTCCCCTACACAATACAATTCATATGCACATTCACTTAGAAACTCCTACAACACTAGCAACTTCAGTTCTCCCAACCCAAACCACATTGACAATTCATTTATTAGTACAATTCTAAATCAGATCTTAGAATCCATTAAACCACTCATCACAGATCTCATTTCCAAAGCCATAGCAGGCTACTTCAGCAATGGCAAGTAATTCAAACAAAATTCTTCACAAGTTAACGCTTCTAAATTTTAACGCCAACGGCATCAAGAGGCAACAAAATCTATTTACTCTGTTTCTGACAAGATACAACATAGACATCGCTTGCATTAGCGAAACCCATTTAATCAACAGCGAGCCTCTACGGATAAGGGGGTATAATACATATAGAAAAGATAGAGAAGCTCACCATGCAGGCGGCGACGTTGCAATAATCATCAGAAATAAGTTACAACATCATCCAGTCGATCTCCCAGATCTCGCATCTATCGAGGCTGTCTCCATCAAGACCAAACTTGAGAGTGGTAACGAATTAATCATCATATCTGCTTATAAACCACCGCACTTACAATTAAACAACAATGACATATCTTCTCTGTTCTCAAGTCCAACTGCTACAATACTGCTAGGAGACTTAAACAGCAAGAGCACCTATTGGGGCTGCAGGGTCAATAATCCCAACGGATTAAAGCTTCATAAACTCACATCAAAATTAGCAGTACACGTAATGGCTCCACCTGAACCAACACACATACCATACAACTCAAATCACCAAGCGGATGTACTGGATATTAGTCTATTAAAAAACATATCAACGCCTTTGGAACAAAGAGTGATATGCGAACTTGAATCCGACCACCTACCCGTTATTATTTCCACTAACACCGTATTAAGTCCGCACCACGTTGTCCCTAGATTAATTTCTGGAAAAATCGACTGGGAAAGCTTCCAAAGTCACCTAAACATAAACTTATCTATTAAAAAAATCACAAACAATAGCGACATTGACACCTCCGTTAGATCATTCACAAATGCAGTAACTAACGCAGTACATTCCGCAACAACTTCTAGAAAGAATAAACATCATATAACACATGCCGAACCACCAAGATATATCTTAAACCTTATCAAGGAAAAAAGTCGTGTGCGAAGACTATGGATGAGAACAAGAAATCACCACCACAAACAAGAACTTAACAGACTCACCCATCAGGTAAAGCTCGAACTTGATAATTTCCGAATATCCTCATACCAAAAATACATCTCAGAAATTAACTCCAATGTCAACTCTCTGTGGATTACAACCAAGAGACTTCTACGGAAGCGGGAAGAAATTTCAACCCTAAAAGACAACGGAGTCAACTATGAAAGCGACGAAGCTAAATGCCACCTATTTGCTCAACACCTAGAAGAAGTTTTCAAGCCCAACCTCTCGCAGCCACAATTCGAGCACGAACACGAAGAAGTAGAACGAATTGCACGCAGCACCATTCCAGAAGTCACTGAAAATTTTCAGTCAACTTCCCCTCGTGAAATTAAGGAATATATTAAAAATATCCCTCTTAGGAAATCACCAGGACACGACCTAGTGCCTAATAGCGTGCTTAAAAACCTAACCCAAAAAGCACTTGCTTTCCTAGCCAACCTATTTAATAGTTGTTTCAGACTGGGCTACTTTCCTAACACCTGGAAGCAGGCCGAAATTATTCTATTTCCCAAACCACAGAAGGACAAAACTTCTCCTAACAACTACAGACCTATCAGCTTGCTGCCCACTCTATCCAAGTTATTTGAAAAAATTATACAGCATCGCCTCAATAGCTTCATAAATGATAACAACATCATACCGGACACCCAATATGGCTTTCGCAGAAATTTCTCGACAACTCACCAACTATTGAGAATTACCAATATTATATCCAACGGATTCGAAACCAAGCAGCATACAGTGATCGCTTTCTTCGACGTAGCTCAGGCCTTCGATAAGGTCTGGTTAGAAGGCTTGATCTATAAACTAATACAACTTAATCTTCCTACATATCTCACTCGAATAATCGCCTCTTTTCTCACGTCTAGAACATTTAAAGTTAGACTAAACTCAGAATACTCGTATCTAAACAACATATGTGCTGGTGTCCCGCAAGGATCCATCTTAGGACCTACGTTATATAACATATATACTCACGACATACCTCAATTCAACAACGTTAACCTGGCCATGTATGCGGATGATACCGCACTGATATCACAAAACGCCGATATTCTTGAAGCAGCCAATAACCTCCAAATGGCAATCGATATATACCAAGAATGGTGCCACAAATGGAAAATCAAACTTAACACCTCGAAGTGACAGGCAAAAATATTCACATTAAGGCGACCTGCAGATCCTCCAATGCTACAAGTAAACGGAACTCCAATACCTTGGAACTCAAAGGACAATGCAGTCAAATATCTAGGCCTTCATCTCGACAGGAAGCTGGCATGGGGTTATCATATAAACAAGAAACTCAACGAATGCTACACAAGACTTACTCAACTCTATCCACTTATCAACCGCAAATCATCTTTAAAAATCAAGTGCTCCATACTTCTCTATAAATCTCTTATACGCCCCATCATCATGTATGGCTCAACAGTCTGGGGAACAGCCACCAACGTACACTTAAATAAAGTTCAAGTTATGCAGAACAAAGTTCTACGCATTATTTGCAACGCTAGCTGGTTCGTAATAAATAACCAACTCCACAAAGAACTACAAATCGCCCATGTCAAAGACTTTATACGATCAAGTGCCGAATTATTCTTTGCGAAGATAAATGATTGTCCCAGTGCTCTAACTCATCATTTAAACACTCCTCCACCGGTAAGACGTCTCAAAAGACGGGTGCCACAGGATATAATTTTATCAGATGAAGACATCGACAGTAGTTAACTCGTAAATTGTAAATTGTTACAAAAGTATGTCTTGAAAATATTAATAATTCAGCTTTAGAGTAATAGCCTCTTAATGTCATGTAAATGTTATTTAATTACTTGAAATGTCATACCTAGCATGTATAGCATTATAATGCTGAGCTGCTAAAATACACATATTAAAAAAAAAAAAAACAACCAATTATTTGTCATACAAAGTTTTCTACTTAATTTTATGGACCGAAGCCCTGAGTTAAGAATTGTTTCATGTTCACCGGAGCTAAGCCCTAATTTATTGCAAATAAATAAGAAAGGGAACGAGCAATAAACTTTTTATTTTTGGTAATTATTATTACATTCTTTTAATTTGCCCTGAGTTTGACCGGCGATTCTCAATTGAAACGTTCATTTCATAAAGTGTAGTATCCCTTGCCCTAATTATAAATTTTGTATTTTATTTAAAACCTCATTTTAAGCCAGGGTACTATTACAACATATGGAACCCCTTACAAAATAATCAAACGTTGCATATTATTCTTCTTATCAACGATCAAGCAATATTAGCAACAACAGAAGATGGCATACAGAGAGCAATACTCAAGTTATATCTTATCTCACAAGAATATAATTGTTTAATGTCAACCAGCAAAACTAAAATCATGGCTTTTAAAGGAAAGGCCCCAGTGAGATCAAAAATAGCTATTGGAGGTAAATGTATACAACAACCGATTTAAATAACTGGAATGTGACATGTCTTACAATTATGATGAAGCCAAGCCATGTTTGGAACGAAAATATGTTCTCGGAAGGGAAAAGCAAAAAAATGATACCCAAATAAAGTTTTACAACACATTGATAAGCATATCAGTTTATCTTTTCTTGTCGAACTATTAAATGTCTATTAGTACGAACGTAACAAATCTCTGAGAATACGTTAAAACAGTGCGAGCAATGTCAAGCAAAAAAATATTTATAATATTCTTTATCATTTTCTTAATGTCGCTGTATTTGCGTTTTACAAGTTCCCGTTTCTCATTACGAAGTGATTTTTTAAAGTTTGAAGTGTTCGATTTTATGCCTGACGGCACTAAATTCGTGCTTTTCTGGTCACCATATAAGGACAATGGGGGCTATATGAACGGTTATGGGTATGAACCGTTTAAAAGCTGCAATTATAGTAACTGTTTCATTACATCTAATAGATCCTTGCTGCCTCTGGAACAATTCGACGCTCTCATTTTTCATGCTACCTATAATAAGAAGAAACACGGTTTCCCTTGGATTCGATCGCCCCATCAAAGGTACATTTTCTCTATTTTCGAGGCGCCGGTTAATATCTGCCCTGACTTGAAGCAATATCGATCGTACTTCAACTGGACCATGAGTTATCGATTTGATTCTGATATCATACGGCGGCATGGTTATATTTTGAAGCAAAAAACCAATTACAGCTTGCCTTCTGCTGCAATATTAAAAAACAAAACTAACTTGGCTGCCTGGATGGTGTCTCATTGTCGCACTCCTGCTAAGAGAGAAGAATTAGTTAAGGAAATTCAGAAACTTGCTAAAATTGATGTTTACGGTTCGTGCGGAACTCTAAAATGTGCCAGGAAGGAAGGAAATAAAAACAATCCCTCTCCGGAATGCTACAACATGATCGAGGAAAAATATAAATTTTATTTCTCATTTGAAAATTCTTATTGTAAGGAATATGCAACAGAAAAACTGTATAACATTCTCCAAAAGAATATAGTTCCGGTAGTGTATGGTTTTGGTGATTACAAACTGAGTTCGCCTCCCAATTCGGTAATAAATGTGGAAGACTTTGATAGTGCGAAAGATCTTGTGAGCTATTTAAAATATCTAGAAACAAATGAAGAAGAATATTTAAAGTATTTAGAATGGAAGAAATATTACACGGTTAAACCATTAGAGAACCAAAGTGCTTGTAAAATTTGTGAGAAACTTCACGAACCTCTAAAAGAGTCAATATATCATGACTTACATACTTGGTGGTGGGGAGAGAAGAAGTCAAATTGCCAACAAGGAAAATCATTGCCGAAGATTGTTATTAAATCCCTTCATTAGGATGATGGGATGTGGGAAATTTATGTTTTAATTATATTCCCTTAAGAATTTATAAATAAACACATACTGCTTGTCAGTGTTTATTTTAAATCATATATTAGCATTGTATGTACATTTTTAATTGTTAACGTGAATTGTTCGTCTAAAAGCTAATAACTTAGCCTTTATTTGAAAACACAAAAATTAAATCACAGTATAATTAACTTATAAAGTATTTCATTTCCTTTTGGAACCATAAGCATGTTTATTTGCCCTTGATAGGAGGTATAATATGGCCTTTATAGCTGGAGGGCCTATAAAGTTGCTAATTGGTACAGTATACAATATAACAACACCAACAATCTAAGTAGAAACCACAGCACGCTAAGAATTCACAACCTGTGCCTCTGCACAAAATAATGTATTCTTAAAGGTTATTCATTTCGAGAACAAAAATAAAATGAAACATATGTACTTTTTTAAATGTATTTAATCGAGAGAACCCTTCTACCGATTGGTGTAGGGTGTTTAAATGTATTACTGGTCTAAATATAGCTAAAGACAACGACGTCTCCAAATGTCCCTTCCTTGTCTAAACTGCAGCCGCTGATTGATCGAAAGTTTGTAAAGCCGCAGAAAGCTCGCCAAAAAGTCCGTTAGAAACATAACACCTGCAACAGTCCGTTAAAAAAAAAGACAGCTGCAAGAAATTCGTTAAAAAAAAGATAGCTATAAAACATCGTTGAAAACACGACACGCAAGAAGTTCGGTATATACTGAAATAGTTAAAAATTCATTTTAAAAAAAACGGCGGAGAAGAAACAAATCCGTACACAATTTTAGGAAAATAACCAAATTAACTAATTTAGGGCTAATTGCACACTTGAAACCTTAAATTTTAATGTTTTCAGATGGCGTATGTTGCTATGCTAACTTGCTCCAATTTTCATGCTCTTAAATCGGATGGCTTTTCTAAAGTGCCAACTTCAGGTGCCCTTGGCCTAGTTTTCATCAATTGGGAAATTCTCAGCTTGTCAAACAAACCCAGTTACGCAGAAATTGCTTCCAAACTCTTCTTCAAAGGGTATTTGCATGTCCTGCTCCCGTTCTTGTATATAAATCTATATAATGTTTGTAGAACACCAAATCGATTCGGCAAAGGCTGTCACCAGCTGCTGATTCAACTATACATTTCCTTCGAGGCTGTTTCGGGGGCTTCAACCGTGCTTGGCTGGCTGTTCGTCTCTTCGGAACACCGCCACAACCCGAAAACGTATCTTTGCACTTATAGAAACTCACGTACTTAGATGTCGCTGTCTAAACTTTACTTTGCTAACCTTTTGCCAACCGACGCAAACAAATTTACCTATTAACATGTTTGGCCTACGTAGCTGTCTGTTTTAAACATATTTTGTAAGGACTTCAAATAAAACGCACATGTTTAAGCCCTTAAGACTTTAATTTAAGTCTTATTGTTGTGCACACCTCAGAATGATTGTGCTTTATTATAATAGCAAAAACCTTTGTACTAATAAAATCTTTAATACCAGCTTCCTTGCTAGTGTTTCTGCTTATATATGTATATGCTCCTGAATTTAAAAGAAATGTATTTCATGTATTGCTGTGATATCCTCCATGCTACAGTGCACTAAATTAAAAATTGAAAGTACTTGTTTGCTTTGCTTTGAACAGATATCCTTCACATCTCAGAATTTATTTTGATACCTGCGTTTAGCATAAGCAAGAAACTGTATGAGACTCTTATTTTACGCATAAGCAACTCAGGGTTAATAAAATAAAACACATAGCATCAATATTCCTTCGTGGGTTCATAGAGGAACCTTAATAAAATTAAATGAGTATGGAAATACAAGAAAAATTTGTTTTATTTATTGACCTTTTCCAACTTCCATTTTTACCAGATTGATTATTATTGTAGAACTCAACAATTACAAAAAAATTTCGCGAAACTAATAAAATACTTACAGCTTACAACAGATTCTAGATTGAAGGGCGGTGAAAATAGAAACTAATGTTAGTATCTAGTAATTTCCAAGTTTTGTATTGGTAACACTTTTAACATCTATCATATTGACATTAAATTGTTACCCTTATTTAAGCTAAATGCCACCATAAATCAGAGGCGGACTCAACGTTGTGGTATGGCGCATTTTAAAACAGAATTAACAACACACAAAACTAGCAACAATAACAATAGCAATAACAAAATAATAGAATTGACAAATTCAACAGCAACAGCGATTTTCACACTTTAAAACACAAAGAATCTGTCATATGACGTTAGTCACTGCGCAAACAAAATCCCTCTACCTACCGCTACTGATTCAGTGAAATCAAATATGATCACAGCGCCTTTCATGGCCCAGCTTGAGAGTCAATCTAGATTCTGTAAGCTGTAGCACAGAATAAATCCTCTAACCTTTTTCACTCGTACGTCACTGTCTGGTAACCTCCTGCGATCTGCGCCGCGCGCGCCTCTGCGGGTAACTCCAAGATATCCGCGGCTCGAATCTCGTTCCAAGACCAATTCTTTTAAAGAACTGTTTATTTTCAAGTAACACAAATATTTGTTGAATTAAAGTAGCGAATTTTCCGCACAATTCCGAGTCGGCTCTATTTATAAGCTTGCAAAACAAAAAAATACCGCAGCTTGGTATTGGCCGGAATTTACGTAAGAGTTATAACAAATGCCAAGTGACCCGCAAAATATATTAATTAATTACACACAAACCTTAAGTCTAAACGTAAAACTAATTGCACCACTATCGTTAGCGCACTTCGAGGCATATATTGTAATCGGTACCTTGTTCATTACGTTATAAAATAAATAAATTATAAATTCGCCATTGCCACAACGTTGGCTGTCAGTATTTTAGGCTAATTAAAATGAAATGTATTCGTGACACTTTAATAAAATGGTTACTTTCTATATTTTATTGAATTCCAATAATATTCTGGGCTTGCTCCGGCAAAACACAAGACTAATCTCTCAGGTTGTGTTCAAATTCAAGTTTCATTTGAAATTATTGTTTAGAATATTTGACCTAGAGTAGCTCTGATACGCAATTTTAATACACCCGCTCTAAAATGATTCGATTACTCATAACCTCACAAACTTGACATTTACACAGAAGGTCGTTAGAGCATAAAGCGTTTATTTTACGATTCAAAAGTGAAAATGGTGCAAGGAATCATCAGGTAAATTGAATTAAAACTCCCGCCTAGCAACAACTGACACCAATTTGTTTTTAGATGTGACGTAAACGACGCTAGCATATTCATTTGTTTCACTTCAAGTGCTGCTCTGCAAATCCTGGCAAAACCGCAATATCTATCGACGCCGTGCGGTTTACTAGGACTGAGACGTATCTGGATGCTCGGAAACACGATTACTCTATTCCGCAAGGTGTTTTCTTAAAGTCCACTGACTTTCTGGACTCCAATCACTCAGAAAAACGCCAAATCCTACCTTATAACTTTGACCGATCTTCGCCTCGGAGGTGGTTGCAGTGACACCGATGGATTTATGCACTTGAAGTCGCTTCGCTGGCAGCAAATGTTGTTCTGGGATGCTCATACACACCCCTCTAGCCTGTTGAACTGGAAACCGCTGACTTTTGCAGCTCGAATGGCCCGGTGTCGAAGTTCGGAAATTCTAAGATGTCGGAGCCGCAGCTCAAGCCAATCTTGGTTTGATCAATTTATAATTTTTACGTAGCAGACACTATTGCAAACGCTTCCACAGATGCCTGGTACCTCGTTGAACATATTGATATATTTTTTATAGTTGGCAAAATACTTTTATTACATAAAAACAGTTAACATTCAGGAGCACAATTTGCCCAACTTTGTTACAGTTTTAATTACTCAAATCGACAGCGATCACAAGCACTGTCAAAAATCGGGGAAAAGTACAGGGTTTGCCGGCTTCACTAAAAAGAACACAGATCTTGATGTGTCGGAGCAGATGACGGCGCTCCAGTTACCCTCGGTCTAGCTTAGTCGAGAAGGCGTGGTTCGAAAGCTCAGTTAAAACCGACAGCACTTACCCTATGCTTTGCTCAAAAGAATTGCCTAAGGACGCCACTCTTTTTGATGAACTTAACAGCCCTCGCGGCCCAAAACGAGAAATGCCACAGAGCTTTACCCACGGTGTACTGGGTTAGCTGCAAACCGCCTGCTCCTCGACGCTTTCCAAACTTCCTCCAAGCGGCTGG
Organism: Agriotes lineatus; assembly: GCA_940337035.1. NCBI lineage: Eukaryota > Metazoa > Arthropoda > Insecta > Coleoptera > Elateridae > Agriotes > Agriotes lineatus. The sequence continues at coordinate 53,732 of CALNHX010004663.1, read as the reverse complement.
TGTAAGCACAGGGTGATCGTGAAGCAAATGTCTTACCTGAGATGGTCACCCTCCTAAATTGGCACAAAAATAACTGACACTGGCCCCCAAAATCTTAGGGTTCACTTATCAAAGGGACATGCTTTCAGCTTTACAATTCAAATACATCAGGCCTTTGCCCTGTTATCTTGGTTGAAGACCCAAACAAAAAAGGAAAGGTTCAGAATTCACTAAAAGGGCAAACTGACTTTAACAATTTTATTATTTGAAAACATTAAATTTACACAAATATTCACATTGAAGATAATCACCCGGAGGTGAATTTAAATGGTATACAAAAGGTAAATCCTACATGAGATATCGGGGACCCCAGGAAAAAATTACCTTAGCATCTACGTTACATTTAAATAGTAAGCATTAGTACACAAAAGAAAAACAAGACAGGAGTCAAGCCCCTGTACAAAATGATCGAATAAAATGGTCGTACGCAATGTTCCTTAGTTAATATAGCGCCGAATGCGTCGCTTCTTTCGACACTTCCCGATCACTTCAGTTGGGCGCAACAAAATACAAATAATTTACCTGGTAGCTACCAAAGCATGTCGTCGGAGAGGTGTTGGAAGTTCGCCCACAGGAGTCGCTTGCAGAGGCGGGAGAGAGACAGGGCAGGTCCCCACAGTATGTAATGATGCGGGAACTCGTTCAGAACCCCAAAGGTAGACAAGGGTGGACCGAAACCCCTCAACAGTTGTGGGATAAATGACAGCAGACAATACGACAATATCGCGCGGCGAGCTCCCCTCTAATTACAGTAAGCCCGGCGTTGATACACAAATTTGCATAAAGCAATGGTTTCCACACTTAACAGGGAAAAGTTATTTAAGGCTTAAAGATGACGTCTCTTAACAGATCGGCAAGTAAAGCCAAGACCTCCCCCGGGAAGCAAAACTATGTGAGATGCCACTGCCTATCGTAACGACGCCGGCTACATTACTTCACTTCCAACCGCTCGCGCGCACTTTCAAAAATCCACAAGAATGATTGATTCCAAGCTTCGAGCTTTACTGACCATTAGCGTGCCACAGGGCACCTCAAAAGTTCGCACAAGAGTCAAAAAGGATTCACCACGTTAATCACCAAATGTTAGCAAAAGCTCTCCCGATTCGCGGCACAAACTACGAACCGGCGCGGCGGTGCGAAAAAAACACAACGTCTAGTCCACTCAAGTGCTGGGTACGGATTAAAATTTCAAATCGGACTTCGCGTGAAGAACACGACGGAAAAAAGTTTCGAACTCCGAAACCATTATTTTCATATGCACGGTTAACTAAGGGCTTATCAAACCTTATTTCCTTTGCCCAAAACTGGACGCAGAGCGTGGGCAAGAATGCAACCTTGCACAATCGAACAAAGAACAATAAGTACGAGTGGTCCCAAAATGCTTAATTATCAAATTTGCCAAGGCGACTCTTAAAGAATACCAAGAATTCATGAGTAAACGGCCGGAAAGAAATTGAAGCTCTAAAATCAATGTTTAAATATGTGACCACAGAAAGTTTTCCGCAACTTATTTTTAGAAGCTTAGCTGCCTTGGGCAGTAATCAAATTGACGGAGCTGTAATACGAAACGGTCTTGAGCTTCTAACAAAGAATAGCTTATCGCTGTAATTCGAAGAAATATAAACGGGACTGGAATGCTTTTAATAAACTAACGCGGTTTCAAAGACTGCTTGCCGGGGAAAAGTCCCTTCGAAGCCTGCAGATACACTAGATTCGGCGCCAGGGCCGGCTTAAATAGAATTTGAGGTCGAATATCTTTAGCTTAAGTACACTGATAACACCCTATATTGGGATTAATAACATAATTGGCTTAGCGAGGTCGAAATCACTTAACAACTTGTCATTTACAAGAATTTATTTCTTATTATTTTGACAAAACAGCATCGCGTTGCTTAGTAACAGCGATCGGAATTTGTTTATGGGAAATTATTTTTAGTTACAATTTTACATCAAGGAATAAAATTTGATAACATGTTTCTTAAATCTAAAATTGTCTTTATTTCTTATACCTAAAAATTGTTCTTTCTCGTCACATAAAACGTTTTTATAATCACTGCTCTGCTATAGACCTAGTTTTAGAATGCACTGGCACTTGAGTTCATTTTTAAATACGTCACTGATTTTTATTCCTTTCAGTTTCCCTCGTTCTGTATTGCTTTTTGCAATTTTTATCTTATCTTGCTTCGATGTTCATCTACCTTTCAGCTTGCTTGCTTGTCACTGGCCTGTACGTTTATTAATAACTTTACGGTCGTATTCATTATGCACATAACCAACCTTTTGTATTATTTACTTTCATTTAGTCCGTCTTCAAATATGCTCAAACCTATCATATTACTTATATTATATTATACATCTTAAATCTTTCTTTTACTCAAACTCTGCTTTGCTTATGCTTGCCTTTATCCCTCTAATTATGCTTCTTGCATCTCATTACCAATGCATTTAATAACTTCAACTACTGTTTAGATTGCAATTAAATAAAATATTTCAACTCTGTGCTTTAATTGACTTTTTTCAATATTTCTCGCTGCATACAGAGCTAAATTGTGAGATTAAAATCATCTCAGTATGTCTCAAATTGCTATGCCCCACATAAAACTCAGATGTACTGCAGTAAAAGTGGTCCCACAACCTTGATGCACCTGTGTGAGTGTTATCTACAAGGGGGCAATTTTTTTCCAGGAAGTTCTGCACAAATCGTGAAAAGTGACACTGCAACCTGCAGTCTCGCCTTAAACCACGGAGTCCAACCGCTCTACTAGTGAATGAAGGCTATAAAGGTGTCCATAAACACCTCCTTCAAGTGTGTGCCTGGTTTGTAGTTTGCATGGACCCTTTCATGGAGTACATTCGCTGCCCAGTCTGGATTGTAATAGCTCTAATTTTACTGGTACATAAACTCGTAGCTCTCAAGTGTATAATATTTAACTTTTTGTGCTTGCAGGCTTTCCGATCTGGAACACACACATGCTGCGTTGCTATTGGCATCGAATTCTACAGTTGCGGCACCAAATTTCGAGCTGTCTATGACCTCGGCTTTCAATGGACGATTGCTAGCTCTGATATCGGCCTCCAGTTTTTAAAAGACTCTTTAAACGCACACTGTATAGCAGAAAACTTTCTTATTCAGTACTCTTTAGAACTAACATGTGGCCCTATTTCTGGTTCTTTGTATGGCGACAAATGGAATTATTAATTGTATTTTAGCTTGGTATTGCCAAGCATAATCCCATATTCTTCTGGAAACCATGAAAATACCTTTAAACCGCAATTGATGTTATATGGAATGCACTTTGCTTGGGCTTATCTTAAGTTACTATGAGTCAATTGCTTATTGTTAAGAAGAATCTCCTAAAACTTACTTTTAAACAAACGTATGCTCTAAATGTGACTATTTACAAGTGAAGGATAAACTCTGCGGCAAGGAAATCTCATTGCGTTGTTGTTATCCTTTGGCAAGTGAACTTTGTTAGTTACTCATTACATTTAATTGTAAAAATACGTAGTACAAGCGAATATGATAGCGTCATATATGTGTGTGTGTGTGTGTGTGTGTGTTTGATAAACAGTTTATTATAAATGTTGCTTTAAATTAGTTTAGTTTATCTAGAAACAGTTTGAGTTTGGTTATTAAATTTATATGTGACCATATGGTTACGTTACCACTTACAATCACTGTTTATTTCAAAGATAACGTGGATTTTTATTTCATCAACTTGGGGTGTTTTTAAGGAAAAACTAGTAAACCTAATAAGTTTGATGAAACTCATCTATCGCCTTTCAAAGTATGTGATACCGACTTATCTGATTTCACAAATAGTTAATCAGAAGACAAGGACAAAAATGTTTTAAGGGCCAGGGTTTAGGCTTAAAATCGGATTCCAAATATAATAACGAGAAAGTTATATAGTTATATAGTTCTATCTGAAACACATTACGCACACGATATATCAGAATATTCTACAGAAAATGCAGAATCTCAACTCATACCCTTACAAGGAAAGTAAGCCCAAAATGTTTGCACATTAAAAAATACAAAAAATTAATTACAACTGGACGAAGGATCATTTTTCGAATAAAGAAGACAGGGAAGAATTCAAACCAATGACAAAGGTGTTATACCGGTTAGAATATTACAACATTTTCTTCCATTTGAGGTCATTTCTAACACGGCTTACCAAACAAACCTATACGAGACTAGAAGAAACGGACGTAGTTTAGATAATACTAACCGAGCAAAAAAGATTGCCTTCTTATCTATTTAATAAATAGATAAAATATAATAGAAAATAAACCAAAAGTTGAAATATATTAGTTACTTACGACCTAGGTGGTATTTCATAGTAGAGTGCATTAGTCAACAATCTTTTCAGAAATATTTATGAGAACTGAATACATAATAACAGGTTACTTATTTAAAATCTAAGAGGTAAGATAACAAAGACAAAGTATCTAATGTGTATTTCTGAATTCAGCCGATTTTCAAAGCCCCTAACGACGTCGTTTTGATTTTCCCAAAATTAGTGTGCAATGTCCTGCACCAGCGGTCCTTATTTTATACGGATGGAGCCATAATTATATATAACAGCAATGAGATAACATGAACAACAAAATAGAATGCTTGAGTAAGAAAGAGATGACCATACAAAAAAATTATTTTAGTAAGCATGTTTGGTTGACATCTGTCATAATTAATGTCAGCGCCAAGCCTACTCAAATATTTGCTACTATGTTTATCTCTTTCTTACTCAAGCAATACGTGTTATTTTCTTGTTCATGTTATATCATTGCTGTTATATATAATTGTGGCCCCATCGGTATATTTCTCGTAACGCATGCCACGCTGAGTTAAGTTCTGCCACTGGCTAACAGAGGGCGCCTTAAGTACCTTAAAGGTCACTTTGTCGTACAATTTAATCAGCCAAACAGTATGTCAGAACATTTTTCAAATCCTACGAATGCGCGACTTTTTGGATTATTTTCTGTTAAAAGATTACGACTTCGCTTGTATATAGTTTTTCTGTCATAGTTTTACGCTTAATATTTCATCAAATTGTGTGCAGGTAGCTAACGGCTCGTAACTTTAAGCAGCTGTAACGGCCGCTGTAATTTTCTGTAAGTCCTAGCTTTGGTAGCTCATAATTACTTTCTTGGGTTATTTAAAATCCTACAGATTTAGCACGCAGCCTTTTTCTAGAAGTTTCGTCGAGCTGGATTGCCGGCGGAGTCTTGTCCGCTTCGTGATTGGTTGCCTGTGGTCAGGCAGTGCGGCAAACAGGTTCCTCTTGCACGCCACTTTCCGCAGCGTGTCTGGCATGAGACCGCCTGACTTCAATCAGTAAGGAGCCAGCTTCGATCTTGAACGTTTGAGTTGTTTGTGCAGTTACTGCAAGCAGGACTTTCGAGAGTGGCTCCGCCGCCTCCGCGGCTTGTAGGGCAATTGTTTCGCTAAGTAGCTAGGATTCAGTCTTCAGGACGAGCGAGCAACAGGTCTCTACAGTTTTCGTTTTTACATGAGGGTTTCAAGTCAGATGATCTTGGATCGTACAGCACCCACGCATATAGCCGCAGCTCTTCGGCACTGGTAGGCGAGCTCCCGACACTAACAACGCAGCCAGGTGAAGCTGCAATTGAACCAGGTAGTGTGCGTAGTATGTAAATAATCATAAATATAAATGCCAACCACCCGATTTTGGGCTGTATGTAAATAAACATAAATATAAATGTCAGCCACCTGCTTTTGAGCTGTATGTAAATAATCATAAATATAAATGCCAGACACCCGCTTTTGAGCTGTATGTAAATTATCATAAATATAAATACCAGCCACCCGCTTTTCTGTTGTATGTAACTATTCATATTCTCGCAGTAAGTTAGAGGTAAAGCGACCCCAGCTGGGCCTATAGTTGTAGTCCCTTTCTTTTGGTTTTGTTTCTGGTTGTGGCGCCTGTGTGTATAAATTAATTTAGGCATGTGTTAGACCAATAGATTGGTTTGCCGTACGTTGTCTTATGATTTCCCCACGTGCCTGTGCATGCTTATTTTTAGGGTGAATTATTCACTGTGTAAAGATTTGTGTGAGGTGGAGCCTGGAAGAAGTTCATAAGCGTCGCAGGTAGGTTAAGGCTCTCGCCGCCGTGTTGGAAGTCGTGAGGCTGTACATACCGATTCTGCTATTTCCTATTTAGCTTTTGGATTTCGCCAAGGTGTAAAGTTAAAAGGTAGGCTCATTTCCTTCATGGTTTCTCTGTGGGCTTACCTGTGCATTCTTGCTCTGATTGATGGAACCGGGTGGCGCTCAATCTATTTTATTACTGTTTACCAGGACCACCCCTTGCTTCACTGAGTTTAGTCGGCATATTTTGTTACGGGCAGGGCAGCGGTCCTAGTCGATTTATGGTCCCGATTTTGTGTAATATCGTTCGCGCTGGCTGTCTAGCTTTTTCGTGACGTTTTGTATGAGCTGCCGCGGTATCGTTAAAGTCAAGTAGTACCTGCCAAAAAAACCCGATTATGCACCATGTGCAATCTTCGCCGTTAATTACGGCCACTCTAAAATTTTTCACTCTGTGAACAATAAGTTAGATATTACTTTGGAAGTAAGATAGCTACAAACGCTGAAGATGCTGCTGCGAGGGGAGACGTAACTTCCCACTTAAGTTTTACGGCGAATGTGTCCAAATTTATTTAAACTTTAAACATTTTTGTTGGTGCTTCCAGTACAAATAGAAATATTAATGTGAATAGTTGCATTATCATTTATTGTAGGAACTACGCCTTATTGGCGTTGAGATTTTGTAAAACTTATTGTGTGTACACAAGAAGAGGGGGTTCGGCGTACAGATTCAAATGAAACGATTTTAGACTTGTGTAATCGAGGCTCAGCTTTCCTCCTCGTGTAATTTATTTGTTTTAAAGTGACAGGGGCCCCCATACTTGTTTTATTTTGAGATTATGCTATCGTTTTTTGTTTATTCTGTGTTATTATTTTTGTGTATAGTTTGATGTAGCAAGTTTATTTGCCTATTCATACCGTAGGTATTATTGTTTGTTTCTGTTTACAACATTAATGTTTTCAAAATAAAATAAATTACGATTGTTAAATTAACTTTGTGTTTATTTGCTTACTGAATAGTTTTCTAAACAGTAAATAACGTAGTCTTCAAGTGCGTTTACTGTGTAAGGTGTCATTTAGCTTTTTCCTTTTGTGAAAGTAATTGTAAACATAAAGTGTAAAGAAAAGTTGGCTTTACGACAAGCAATTGAATTCAAAAGTAAATGTTTTGTACTAGGTTTAGTTGCCTTGACCGTGACGAGGCAATTCGATCAAGAGTTGAGAATTACGATGTCGCCCAAACATAATAATTATATTTGTTTTGTCATTTACCTTAAAACAGGATCGGACTTCAGGACTAGCCGAGATCGATCGGTGGCGTTACTATTGTTTGCTTCCCAATGCAACTTAAGCCTGTGGTGCGATTCGGTGTTGTCGTAAATATATAAAGTTCCCTCGCTGATTGTCTGGCTTCTCATTATTTAGCAGTAAATCTTCTTTTCCTGTTAACTTTATTCTGTATTCATCAGGTTGATGCATCCGCTGCATTTTTCATCGAGGTTTTTGCACAATTTTATTGACTGTGTATTCCCGATCTAGAAAATACGACATCTCTGATATCTGTTGCACTTTGATCTCTAGAGATCTATCCTAAATTCAAAATATATTGAAATCCAAAAACCTTTTGTACTATTCCATAGCAATTATCTACAAAATTGGTATATTATTTTAATTTTTCTTTGTAGTCCGGTCGGCAGGTACATAATGAAAGGGGTTACCTGGACACAATTCCCAAGTTAATGAAATTTTGCAATATTGTTTGGGGATGATATAGGTTGTGGAATCTGAGTTTTCGACCTCGAGGACCCTGTGCTAACTCGGGGAGGACCGAAAAACCTCGAAATTTTCGGACTTTTTTCGGTTTTTTACTACTTATATCTTCTGAACCATGTGTTTTCCGAGAAAAATGTCCTTATACAAAGTTGTGGAGCATTACATTTGCTTCAATTTTAATTGGTCAAAATTATCTGTTGACCCAATACTTACCGAGATACAGAAGTTGAAAGATTGAACAAATTTCTCAAAATGTAAAAAAATTAGAAAAATACAGGTTTTTGCCTCATAAATTTTATTTTTCAACATAATTATGTGTATACTATACATACTTATTGTTCTATATTTTAAACTAGCTGACCCGACAGACGTTATCCTGTCCAAATTTCAATAAATTTGTTTGTGATCGTTTTGTGAACTTGTGAAGTGCTATTGGAAATGTGTAAACAAAGTAAAATGGAAAAAAAACGTATTTCTGAGTGATCATTGTATCTATTAACAATTGTGGCCATGGATATTCAATTTGAGGAGGAGACAACAGTGTTGATAAGATTCTGTCTGGAAATGCTTATGCCAGGGCTGTACGTGCACATAGTCTTGCTTCCGTTGCTTTAGGTGGTTTGATAATTAAAGTAATGGGATTAAAAGAGAAAGACTTGTTTGCACTGAACACAGTTGTTGATTCTTCCAACCAATCCGCGATAGGTTCTAAGGATCCAACATTACAAGCTGTAGCTGCTAAATTTGCACAAGTGCTGAAGAATATTGAGGAAAGAGGACCAACTGCTGCACTGTGGATCCAATATTTTCGCATGTGTGCCCTTATAAAAAATTTATTAGAGCCGAACGTGCAGGAGACTAGAACCTCCACCTTGACTCAGTCAGAGAAATTATCACATACTTTCATACACCGGGTCATTTGAACTACGCCAAGAGTGCACATTTATACTACCCAAGATATTATCAACTTGAAAGACAAGATGGATCCTGAAGAATATGACAAGTTCACCACCAACTTTGCTATACGCCGAACAGAAAAATTCTGGTTAGGCATCTGGTCGGACATGACAATAGAGCAGGCCCTAATGCGAACCATGAAGAGTTATGGTGGGCTGACTCATGGTCGTGGTGTTTGTGACAGTGGGCTATCTCGATGGATTGTGGGAATGCTATGCCTCCAAAGTATCAATGAGCAGATGGAAGTGTTCACCGGAGTTCGCCCAGAGACCACTGAGCAGCATGTGGATATGAGGCCTTCCCGCGTTGCTAGGGATAATCTTGATATCAAGAAACTTAATGACCACCAACCACTCCTTAATACACAAGATCTAATGTCAATTGGCACAGGGGCCGTTGCTCCTAATGGGGTCAACTGCTACTTAGCGCGAACTGTTGGCATCACTAGCATGAACACCTCTTTGGAACAAGACAATTTTCAAGACCTGACGTTGAAGCGGAAGGATAAGGTGGTTACTCTAGCATCCGTTTCCTGTTCTCTAAAAATTAAAAACAAGAAGTTCACAGTAGACGCTCTGACTCCATTTCAACGGATTTGCATCACCAAACAGTCAGATGCTGACCTCAGGAATTTATTCAAGTACGAGCTAGCCCCCTTCCGAATGTCCCTCTTCACAGAGGAAGGTATGCACAAAGGTAGAAAGTCAATGTTATGTGACACATTCAATCCTATACAAGAAGAAATAGACTTTGGCAACAGCAAATGTACAGTCATTGATGGTGAGTACTTGCTGCGGGTTGCGTGGAGCAAATCAAAAGAAACCAAATTCGATTTGGTATGTACATCTTACGTGGATTTTGTGCAGCGACACTTTGGGTGCAATGCCATAGTAGTTTTCGATGGGTATCCTGTTGACCTCAATTACCAGAGCACCAAAGCAGCCGAACGATATCGACGGTCAGGGGACATAAATAGTATGTACAGTATACATAGATATGCTTGACAACACTGGTAGACCGTCGAGTTTAATGTTATGCTTAGTTTGTAGTTTTGCATGCAATATTCAAAATAGCAAATTAGGTTTGATTTTTAAAGATTTATTGAGTACATTTTCCCCTGAATGGTTAGGCAACCCTAGTTACAACTTTAATAAATTTAGCAATTTACAGTAATATGCTTATCAGCTTGGCCCACAAGCTTGCATTCCTATGGTTTTTCTTTATTTTTCAAAATGGAACTCTTAATTACCTGAGATTGTAGCCTGCTTTTGGAAAAAATCGAGCTATTCCATTCCATCCTTCGTTCGAGTAAGGTGGTCGTCTCCCTTGGGTCTTTGTTTCGTTAGAGCTTTGGTTATAGCTCGCTTCGTGTGGGAGGATTTGTGAGGCATCGTAACCCTATTGAACGTTATGGTAGCTTGTGTGATGTTACCTGCGTTCGCTGCGCCTTTGGCGTATTTGATTTGGGGCCCCCGCTGGTTGTTTGTACTGCACTGCAGGCTGATCTTCACCTGTCAACGTTAGTTTTCTCTAACTTTCTCCCTTAGCTCTGTTGTGTACCTAGAAATTTACATTTTTAGCTTATTTCTAGCTGGGATAATTTTCGATTTGGAATGATTTATTCTGCATGGAGCCATGCTGTGCATGTGCAAGCTTACGAGATAACGATAGCTGCAGCCAGTAGCTGTCGATATCCTCCCTGGAATCACTGTTCCTGGGACGATGGGCTCCTGCAGCCCATTGCTGTCTATACCTGAAAGGTTTTGTAGTGTTATAATTATGTATAGCGGTGTATGACCTATAAATTTGGTATGCCAGCTTTTGTTTTATGATTTGTGCTTTATCTGCGTAATTATGTTTTTTATTACTTCGAGTACTTACCGGTTGCTTCGGCAGCCATTTTTGGTTGCATTAATTTATTGCTCGCATGCTTAAGTAATCACTTTTCCTGTACGTAACATCTTAGTGGTATTTGCACCTCGATTCGTTTTGCATTATTTATCTGACAGATACCGTGGCTGCGTTACCGCCGGCGAGAATATTGTTGAGATTAATTTGGGTTTCCCGCTTCCAAAATAACTTTTTCATTCGGATTAGGAATGGAAGCAAGTGAATTCCTCAATATATCACAAAACCTAATATAAGTTTCTTGTAGTACATAACAACATTTGCAAAACTTTTCAAAATGATGTGTACCGCCCCGTATAAATTTTTAGTTGCCCTAAAATCAACTAAGTAGGCCAATCCTCGGAGTTGATCGTTGGCACCTCCTTACACTTGCGCTGTTCGCACCCAAATCCTGTCTTGGACCGCACTCTGCTTCACAGAGCCTATTTAATTATTTAGAGCTTAATATATATTGGTTTACAGATTTATTTAGACATGCCACGCGAGGTGTGGATCTCCGCTTCACGGAGAGTGCGTTTGAATTGAAAGTTAGTTATGCTTTTGAGTTTATTTAATTGGTGTATGAATAAGAAGTACAATTAGGTGGTTACTAAGCATCTAACGCCCCTTTGGCTAATTTCGGTTTACTCAGCACTACACTTTTTAATAGGTCAAATTTGTTGTGATACTCGAAAGATATGTGATGAACTTGCTCTGATATATTTGTTAATTTGTTGGTCTGTTTATATATTTTTGGTACGAGTTTATATGTGTATTTATTTGTGATCTTATGTTGTGATTTGGGTACGCACTATAGAACCAGAAATTGAAGTAGTAAATAAATCTCGTTACTAGATCGTTCTAGTATTATTGGTGTTAGCTTCCTTTAGTATATCTTTCAGCTTTGTTGGAACCCCGACCCTCACGACGTGTTAGCCATCCTAGGCCGATATTTACCAGCTAGCAAAACACCCAGTACAACTTTAGCCAACAGGTAAGGGCCGCCCTTCGCAATCCTTCGTTATACTGAGCTCACGAGTTTGAATCCCGATCCATTTAAGAATTGCTCTACACTGTTTTGCAACATATAACATACCTTTTTTGGTTTTGGATCAATTTTATGTTCCTCTTTTTCATTCTAACTACAACAAAACTAAGCACAGTGTTCCCTGCATTCGATCACCCTATTGGCTGTACAGCGGTACAATATCAGTCGTATTTCAACTGGATCATGAGTCTGAAAATATTTAATGATAAACTTTGAATTAAAAAGTATAAAACATTTGTAAACTTACAACAGTTTTATAGCATTTCGATATCCTTAGAAATAACTACCTAATTTTCGAAAACCTTTGCACTAGAGATATGGACGCATGAGTGAGTATTCACTCACGTTCACCCTCCAATCACATCTTTTATTTGAAAATTCAGTTAGAACAGTATGTTTAAATTTAAATCCAATAAAGGAATCTAAACAGAACTAAAAGCTCTACAATAAAATATGTTTTATTTACAACTGTTAAACAATACCTTTGTTATTTTGCGATTATTTGTCAATTATGATATATATTATTAACTAAAATCACAATGCCTGTTGTTTATATTTCATAATTACATCGATACCGCCATAAATGCATGGATACCACCATAATTACATCGCTAATACGGATTTATGTGCATATAATCAAGCAGGCCATAAACTGCTTTTTCGAGTTGACAGTTATCAGTCTGTCAGTTTGAAAATAATAATTTACACTTCTTTCGTCCCAAACCTAAAATCTAAAACGATAGCGACAATAGTGCTGTATTCCCCCTGAAGTACGCCAAGCCGGCAAACAAGCTACACAAAATTTACTCCCAGAAAAGTCGAAAAAAACTTATGATATCGCATACAAAAATTTTCTGAAATGAATGTAAATAAAGTAGTTGTAAATAAAATAGCGTATTTCACTCGCATATAATAGCTATTATTAGTACACTCAGATGGCTTAAAGAACTTGCTCGCTTCGCTCGCTCGTTATTTAAAAGCCATCTTCGTGTAATAATAGCATCCATTATATGCTCGTATAATAATATACTATTAAACATAAAATAATTTACGTGGTATGTTGCAATCAAAATAGTAAACACAAAAAGAAATAAATGAAAATTTACTGCAATAGCTTACAACAATAAATACTAATTTCTCTCAAGAACATTTCTTGCAACCATCTTCAAAGACATTACTTTTAATACCAAAAACTGTCATTGAAATTGACGTTTTGTCAGGAGATTTTCAAGTTCTACGAATGTGCGACTTTTGGGAGTATTTCTGTTCAAAGATTACGATCCCGCTTGTATGTAGTTTTTTTTTCACATTTTTAAGCTCAATATTGCATCGAATTGTGTGCAGGCAGTTAACGGTTCATAACTTTAAGCAGCTGTAACGGCCGCTGTCAAATCTGTAAGGCACTCGTTTTGGTAACCTCGCTCATAATTATTTTCTTGGCTTATTTAAAATCCTGTCGATTTAGCAAGCAGCGTTTTCTAGAAGTTTCGGCGGGCTGGGTTGCCGACGGGACCGTGTTCGCTTCGTGATTGGTTGCAGGTGGGCAGAACGCGCGGAAAACTCTTTCCCCGTACACCGCGTTCCGTAGCGTGTCTGGCGACAGACAGCGTGGCTTGCTTTCGGAAAACGTGTCTAGCCGTGGTAGTGGCCAGTTGTGTGCTTTGGTGCTACTGCTTTCGTCGACCGACGTCCTGTAGTCTCGAATGCCATGGAGGCAATTTTCTGCTAATCAGTTGGGATCAAATCTTCGAGGACGTGTACATAAAGGTGTCTCTGTCTTCTTTTACACATACAGGTCCCGCATAGAGCCCTGTAAAAAGGTATCCCGGAGTATGCGTTATCTACGAGTACGGCTACGGCTTGCGGTTTCCCTACGCTGTGAGACGAGCTTGCGACACCGACCGTGAGGACAGGCAGAGCTGCAGTAAATAAGGTAGCGTGTATAGAAGTTAGCCGTTAGATAACTGCATGTAATATTTGTACTTTTTTTGCTTTGTGCTTGCGTTAAAACTGTCCGCTATGATATTCTCGCACTAAATTAAGCGATAGCGACCCCCTTCTGAGCTCGTATTTACAACCATTTTTTCGCATTAAAGTAAGCGAAAGTGACCCATTCTGGACTCGCATTTAGAACCATATTCTCGCACTAATTTAGACTGTTTTCTTACTTTGTACGCTGGCGTACGTCGGCGCCTGTGTATATAATGTGTTAGACTAATAAATCGGTTGATTAGATGCTGTCTTGTGATTTCCCCCCGCGCCTGTGCATGCTTATTTTCAGGGTGTTGTTCATTGTGTAAGATCGATGTGAAGTGAAGCCTGGAAGAAATTGTAAGCGTCACAGGTAGGTCAGGGCGCTCGTCGTCGCAGTACGGGGAGTCGTGAGGCTGTACATGTATTCTAGCCCGTTTGGCTTTCGGGGTTCTGTCAAACGTAGGATCCAAGTCTGAATCCCGTGGCGCCTTATTATTTTGCAACACTCTATGCATATCGTCACGCTTGCCCTTTGGTGTACCGTTTCTAGGACCATGCTCATCTCCCTAAGCATATCAAGCCGTAGCTATTGGCCTGTTTTCAAGAATTCCAGGGTATGTGTTGGCGTTTCTCGAACATGATGAAACAAGTGTCATTAAAACCATTTGATACCGTTACAGTTTTCCTTACTGATACGAGCATAAGAAGGTATATTGCTAGGCAACATTTTTAATTCCTAGGTTTAAAAAGTACTTTCTTCTACGACGTGTACTGAAAGTAGGTTTGTTATCAATCGCTTGTCGAATTAAAAATGGTATATTATAAATCAGCGTGCTAAAAGTAGAATCAGCTGTTTACTTTTAGAAAGTGTACTAAAAGTAAACAGAAGATTTTGAATTTACGTGTTTTAAGCTGGAAGTGTGGTTATACAGTTATTCTAGTTACTTTTTTCGTTAAGGGTAAAGTGTTTTTTAAATAATTAAAGCATTATGTAATAAATAAAGTAAAATGTGCTATTATAATTGCTTTCGATATATGACAACTACCGGCTGCAGAAACAGTCACCTCTGCCCGCTACGTATGTAGGGCCATCATTTTACTATAACATAAATTATAACTGTCAAAAATGTAAACCTTGGTTAAATCGACATACAAGGTAAATGCGTTACTTTTATGCCTAGGCATAAAAGTGGTTACTTTGACGCCAGCGGAGTAAAAGAAGGTACTGCAAAACTTGAATAGCTTTCAAATATTTTTGACATTGGTCTTCTGATTATCGGAAGCTGACGTAGACGGCAATTCTCGATAATTGTAATTTTTTAAATATATATTTATTTGTATTAGTTCGGGCGTTTGAAAATGAAATAGCTTATGCTATTCTTGACACTTATTAATTCGCAGACATGCGATTGACTGTAGACAAAACATTCACAGCACAGCACAGGTGCAAAGCTCCGTCGCTGCAGGCTGCCACAAAGAAGCACAATGCTTTCCCGCTCCTGCTCTAGATCTTCTACATGGGAGGGCAACGAGGGGGCGGAGAACTCTGCAGTCTTTTATTCATTAGTAAATATTTCACGTGAAATTAATGTGAAACGCCTTGAACATTTTCACTCACGTTCAAGGCCTGACTTTTAAATATTACTCACGTTTACGACGGCACCCTCCGTGACCCAGCGTTACCCGACTGTTTTCACGAATTTTACGTCACCCGCCCATCTCTAATTTGCATCTATGCAATTGACTAGATGATGCGTGGCCATCATTAGAGCAACCATGCCGTACTTGATCCGCTGCAAAGCATGCAGTTATGCCGAGTCTTTGATTTAATAGTAATTAGAGGCCTGTGAGTGAGGTTTTATTATCGATAGAGGTCTCACAAGAATAAATATAAATTACAGTGCAGTGAAGAAGCCGCGTGACGCTGTTGGGTAAGCGCCAGACTTGCATTAAGCAAGTTGTCGGTTCGAATCCCGCGGGGGTCGGAATTTTTCCGCCTTGGTGATTGGAATCGGCCTCGGTGAGACCATTCACAGTTGGGCACCAAATTAACTGTGCTTTACTCAAAACCACAGACCTAAGAGATAGCGTAACACAGTCAACACATCACCAATACACACACTTCATACAATGGTTGCTGCGCAAGCACCAAAGGCGCGATCCAACTCTGTACCCCGAATTCGGGGCAAGTTGATCATTGTACCGCCAGATGCCAGCGCATAAAGCACCCGCCTCGACACCGCAAAATTACAGATAATACATACATACAGTGCAGTGAGAAAAGAATAATTATTCAATTACTTATGCACTATTAACTATTACACACAGACAACTTGGAGTTATTTTATAAGTTATTTTAAAAAAATCACTGCAAACATTTTATATACAGGGTGTCTCGCGAAGTTCTCCCGGCACTTAAGGAGCATGTTCTTGAGATCATTACAAGCAATAAAGTTCATATGAACATGTGCCCTATTCTCTGTATTGCATTGGTCGAGGTAGGCCACACAATTGGCCGACCAGATCTCCAGATCTAAATCTCGTAGATTACAACATATGGGGTTGGATGAAAGAGTTGGCGTAGAAAGGGAAAGCAGAAACATGCGAGGCTTTAATCAGGCGAATTTTGAACGCTGCAACACAAATAAAAGACAGCCATTCTAAGTTAATGAATGAAACACGTGGTGGAATTTTTGAACATATATGACTACCTTCTTTTAAATGATTAGTCTGCAGTTATTTATTTTGTTATTTTCGATGTCATAGAAATAAAAATTATTTCAGATTAATTTAGTTTGAAATGTGTATAGCTCAATAAATACTGAGAATAGGACACATGTTCATATGAACTTTTTTTCTTGAAATTATCTCAAGAACATGCTCTTTAAGTGCCGGGAGAACTTCGCGAGACACACTGTATAAAGCAATGAGGCATACGTATTTATTACAATCACTCTATAAATTGAACAGTTAAAGGACAGTTGATGTTACTCACGACATTCTTTAGTAAATGTTGATCTTGTCAAAACTATTGGGCGTACGCCACTGTGTTAAAGGTCTTTCCGTACCTCTTATGTACTCCAGCAAAAGACGAAGTACAGCCTGCCTTCTGCGGCGATTTTGAAAAACTAAACCAATAGCTGCGTTGATGGTGTCTCACTGTAACACTTCTTGTAAAAGAGAAGAACTAATTAAAAATATGCAGAAGTTTGCTAAAATTGATGTTTATGGCTCATGTAGAACTCTGGAGTGTCTTAGAAAAAATGAAAATTTTATTTCCCCACCAAAATGTTATAAGATGATCCCAAAAAAGAAAAACTGTATAACGTGCTCAAGAGAGACATAGTTCCTGTGGTGTATGGTTTTGGTGATTATAAACTCATTGCGCTCCGAATTAAGTGATCAACGTGAAAGACTTTTACGATGCGGAAGATCTTGTGAACTATTTAAAGTACCTAGACAATAACGATAAAGAGCATTTAAAGTATTTCGAGTTGAAAAAGGATTACCGGATTAAATCGTC
Organism: Agriotes lineatus; assembly: GCA_940337035.1. Lineage (NCBI taxonomy): Eukaryota > Metazoa > Arthropoda > Insecta > Coleoptera > Elateridae > Agriotes > Agriotes lineatus. Next base: position 36,413 of record CALNHX010004663.1, on the reverse strand, counting down.
AGCAGATCCGAGTGCTCGTCAAATTTGTGAAAAACTTAATGAACCTCTAAAAGAGTTTGAATTTCAAAAATAGTAAAATGTGATTGCTGAGGTAAAAACCTTTGGAAATTTTACTTATAAAAACTTTCATCTTCATCAAGGGGCTCTAGATCCTTTTGTAGGCCTTGGCCAAATCAAGGATTCGCTTCCACTTATCTCTGCCTCGAGCCTTTATTTTCCAATTTCGTACCCCTACGGTGTTTAAGTCATTCTCAATGACATCCAGGAGCCTGGTTCGGGGCGGCCAACAGGTCTTCTGCCTTCAGGTCTACCCATAGCAGTTTTCTTGAGTAGATCGTCTTCTTCTCTTCTAGCAATATGTCTCAAACAACGTATTCTACCGAGCTTGATTAATTTACATATGTCGATGTCTTGAAATAGATGATATAATTCATGATTGTATCTTATACGCCATATGCCATTTTCATTAAATGGTCCATAGATTTTCCTTAGAACATTATATTCAAATCGGCCTACAAGTTCTTCCTCCTTCTTATTCAATGTCCATAGTTCTGAACCATATGTATGATGGTCTTACATATTTTAATTTTGGTTTTGCGGGGCAGATTGCGAGAGTTCAAGCTTGTTCTCAACCCGTAATATGCTTTATTGGACAACATTATTCTTCTCCTAACTTCAGCTTGCCTATAGCAGGTCTATAGATTGCCTTCTGCCCCATCTTCGCATTCATGTCGCCAATAATTACTTTGATGTCGTATTTTGGTCATTTTCTATATACTGCTTCAAGTGTATCATAGAATTCGTTCTTTTTATTTTCTTATTTTTCTTCTGTCGAGGCATGTGCATTTATTATAGAGTAGTTGAAAATTCTTGCTTTAATACGGATTTGACAGATTCTGTTGTTTATGACCTCAAAATCGGTTACATTATTTTTTAACCTTTTTAACCCTAAGCAATGTTGTTTATCGTGGCAGCTGTAGTGTAGGGTATCCAACATATTTTTCAAAGCTCCTGGTCTATGTAGTGTACGGATACTCCAACTACATAACCGTAAATCTTTTTCCATTTTTCGGGTTTGAGGTCGTCGTTTTTGAGGCAGTCCGGCTGTATTTCCTTGGTCCTTCACAACAGTTGATTTCTTACAGTACGGGGTTGTTAGCCCCGTCCAACCCTTTTAGTTGCCTCTTACGACAAGCAGGAATACTGTGGGTCTATTCTAACCCCAACTCACTGGGGTTTAAATAAATAAATTATAACACTGATATTCGCAATCAACATTTATTTTCTTTAAGCTTGCACAAACTTTATTCCTTTATAAGTCTGATTGGCTTAACTCAAGATATGTTTGGTTATATAAGTAATCATATACAGCGTGATCACAATAATGGGTAACAAAGGTGCAACTTTTGTTATTATTCATTTATAAGAACATTTTGTTTCTGGTGAAAGTCCCTGCATCTTCTAAATCTCAAATAAACTTGCCAACTCCTTTCGTATACGAGGGAGGTGCAAAAATATAAATATAGCTCAAGGATTAAATACCCTTATTTATCAAAATACACAAAAATTTTATTTAAAAAGTTGCTTAGAATTAAAACATAGTGTCAAATATGTAGTCAGAGTTACCTTCTCCGGAAAACAATTTTCCCTGGTTTATTTATTTTGTTCGTAACGCTCTGTGTCTTAAAGAAAATGAGTTACCTTAAAGTTAATTTATCTACTTTACGTTCGTACTGAGGCTATTACGCTACTCGTTTGCGTATCGTAATAGACAAAAAACGATGCTATAATAAAAATACTAAAAATAGAGTAATTAATTTTTTTAACGTTGGCAACCATAGGTACTTTGCTCCGTGTATATATCGAACTGTCAATAGCCGCCTATATTGCCCGCACAAATGTTGCCAACTGTAGCGAAATTTCCTAGATTTTGAAATTTTATTTTTTTTTCTTTAAAAAAGTGGAAGAGTAGATAAAATACTGCATTATACCTGGTTTAAAGGCATTTTGTCGCACTTACTTCTTGTGTGTGCTACAAAATGCTTCTTATAAAACTCGTATCATAATATACTATTATTATCAGATACTAAGAAGATGTACTATTATATTAACATTCAGTTCAATATGAAAAAACACAAGTATCATAAACAAATTAATAACAAATGATCCAAACATAAGAAACACCAAACATACAAAATAATAATAAAGAACTTTTTTAAGTATAACATTGCCAATTACAATTACCTCATTTTGAAAAGTAATTCAGTTCCAAAACAAATTAACAAAAAGGAACTTTATTAGTAATTCAATTAGAAATATATTAATTAATGCCCAGCTATGGTTGTACAATGTACATATAGGGTGATTCTTTAATATTGCAAGAAAATTTAAAGACAGATTCTTTGGTTAAAAATAAACAAAAAATGTCCGGAAACGTTTCGTTACCGAAATACAGGGCGTTAATTTTTTCATTAATTTACTTTTGATAATTATTAATATTTCAAATTTAATTGATAATTGGCAGGTTGAATGCTAGTAATATGGGTTGTTTTTTATGTCATTACATTTCTCTTATTTAATCTAGGGGCGTGTCTGGGTGGGTGCATTTTATTTAATATAAGGTAAAAGAGGCTATAAATTATGAATGAATGAATTAATAAGAAAATATAGTCCGATATTTGTATTTCGATAGAAGAGTAAAAAATACAACCTCACTACGATTTAGAGATAAAATAATAGATTATGCAATGAGGGAGAGCCGAAATTTAAAAATTAAGCCGTCAAACTCGTATCGATGGTAAACAATAAGCCATAAAAATCCCAAATTCTACAGAAACCAGCCCAGATGACAATTCTCTAGCCTTTGCATAAATCATTTTGGTAGCCAAGAAAATAAGGGCGGAAGCAATAAATTCCAAAATACAGTAACAAGTCCGCTCAAAAAACTCAAGCCGTTATCCGTCACTCACTTGTATTTGTAAAAACGTCAGAGCAAGTACTCGAAAAACGCATGGGACGGGGAAACGACAATTAAGCTACATAATGAAAGCATCAAAAGTGTCCAAGCACTCGCCGGGGCCATAATTTACGGAGCTATATAATGCGGCTAAAATCAACCTGCTAATTAGAAGCGCCAGGAAATTAGCCTTACGCATTGCACAATCGAATAATTCATCCCCAATCACGTCGTGTTGGGATTCAAAATTCAAATGGATTCTCAAGCAATATAATGCGGCTAAAATCAACCTGCTAATTAGACGCGCCAGGAAATTAGCCTTACGCATTGCACAATCGAATAATTCATCTCAATCACGTCGTGTTTAGATTAAAATTCAAGTGGATTTTTGAGCAATATAATACGGCCAAACTCAACCCGCTAATTAGACGCGCCAGGAAATTAGCCTTACGCATTGCACAATCGCATAATTCATCTCAATCACGTCGAGTTTAGATTCAAAATTCAAGTGGATTTTCAAGCAATATAATACGGCCAAACTCAACCCGCTAATTAGACGCGCCAGGAAATTAGCGTTACGCATTGCACAATCGCATAATTCATCTCAATCACGTCGAGTTTAGATTCAAAATTCAAGTGGATTTTCGAACAATATAATACGGCCAAACGCAACCCGCTAATTAGACGCGCCAGGAAATTAGCCTTACGCATTGCACAATCGCATAATTCATCTCAATCATGTCGTGTTTAGATTCAAAATTCAAGTGGATTTTCTAGCAATATAATGAGGCCAAACTCAACTCGCTAATTAAACGCGCCAGGAAATTGGCCTTACGCATTGCACAATCGCATAACTCATCTCAATCACGTCGTGTTTAGATTGAAATTTCAAGTGGATTTTCGAGCAATATAATGCGGCCAAACTCAACCCGCTAATTAGACGCGCCAGGAAATTAGCCTTACGCATTGCACAATCGCATAATTCATCTCAATCACGTCGTGTTTAGATTCAAAATTTAAGTGCATTTTCGAGCAATATAATGCGGCCAAACTTAACCCGCTAATTAGACGCACCAGGAAATTAGCCTTACGCATTGCACAATCGCATAATTCATCCCAATCACATCGTGTTTAGATTCAAAATTCAAGTGGATTTACGAGCAATATAATGCGGCCAAAACCAACCCGCTAATTAGACGCGCCAGAAAATTAGCATTACGCATTGCACAATCGCATAATTCATTCCAATCACGTCGTGTTTAGATTCAAAATTCAAGTGGATTTACGAGTAATATAATGCGGCCAAAACCAACCCGCTAATTAGACGCGCCAGATAATTAGCATTACGCATTGCACAAACGCATAATTCATCCCAATCACGTCGTGTTTATATTCAAGATTCAAGTGAATTGACGAGCAATATAATGCGGCCAAAATCAACCCGCTAATTAGACGCGCCAGGAGATTAGCATTACGCATAGCCCAATCGAATAAATGAGCGCCACCAAAATGTGTCTTCGCGCCACGAACCAATAAGCATCGAGGAAGCGGAGCACAAAGGAGCTGGCCCCTTTAAATAGAGAAACCCTGGCATAAGAAAATCACTCTCGGTCCGAGTCCCAGCAACCAACAGACATCCAAGGATCAACAGCCGCCTCCAGTCCAATCCACCTAGAAGGAAGCTGCCTAGCCTGGACTCTGCTGCTCCCGGACTAGCTGCCTATCTGGACTCTGCCGATTCCGGAAAAGCTGCCCATCCGGACTCTGCCGTTCATCGAACTGCCGCCTTTACTGACACAGCCGCCTGCCGTCTGCGTAGAACTTGGACGTCAAGACACTTCTGCCGCCGCCCCCGAAAGGAAGATCGTAGCCCGTACCTGCCGCCTACGCGTTCCCAGGACGTCGAGCCACTTCAGCCGCCGCCCCTGAGAGGACGACAAGCGCCCGCTCCAGCAGCCCCAGCCGCTTCTAGGACGCTGCGCCCTTCAGCCGCCGCCTCCGAAGGATCCCACCAGCCGGACGCTGAGCCACTTCCGCCGCCGCCCCCAAGAGGACGATCATCGCCCGTACCTACTGCCTACTCGTTCATAGGACGTCGAGCCACTTCAGCCGCCGCCCCCGAGAGGACGATCAACGCCCGCGCCTGCCGCCTACGCGTCTCCAGGGCGTCGAGCCATTGCAGCCGCCGCCCCGAGAAGACGGTCATCACTCGCTTCTGCCGCCTACGCCGTTTCCAGGACGTCGGGCCACTTAAGCCGCCGTCCCCTTCCCCGATTCACCGCCCACCTCCCGGGGACTAACCCTAGCCGGCCTACAATGTCGACCCCCGACCGGACCCTAGCGTAAGCCCCGACTCGGCCCCGTTGATTTTGGGTTGACGACTACACCCACCCCTCTACCTTCTAGGGCCAACCGCTTCCAGGAGCTATTCGGGCCGTCCCCGTCGCCGCCCCCGGATTCGCCTCTGGCCCAGATCGCCCGCGCCCGGATCCAGGAGCTACACCGGCCCTATCCGTACTGGAAGGGGACGTCTGCCGTCAGGGAGTCCCCGAACGCCAACAAGGGCTTCTACCCCGGATTTCGTCTGCTTGACGGACGAGAGCTATCCCGAGCTCGGCACCCCCCGGAGAAGCCCTTTGGTGCAACACCTTCGGGACGCGCCATTCGCCCCTCCTGCGCCGCCCCCCAAACTACCGACCCCCTCTCGCTCGGATCCTCACGTGGGACCTTGAGATCCGCTTGACGAACGCAGAAGAAGCCGAGCTAGAAGCTCTATGGGCAGACGGCCTGCGACGATAGCTCCCCCCGTCGCGGCCCTCGCTGGAGAAGGACAGCCGTCCCATAGACAGGCCCTCTAACCACCCGCACCACCGCCCGGACGCCGCCTCATTCCAGCCGCCGTCCCCGAGAGACCGACCGGCACCCTCGGCGACCTAAGAAGACTACCCGGTCCCGCTCGCCGCAGCGAGACCACCCCCGGTACAAGCCCCGGCCCTTGACCCCGAACTAACCCCCGGAGGCCCCAGAGCCACGGAAAAGGCCACATTCCCCGTTGATTTCCGCCAGGAAACGCCCGCCCTGCCGACCAGGCGGACTCAGGCCCACGGTTTTTAACTTAGTTTATTTTGTTTTTTCTTATTTTTAGATATAAGTACCCACTTAACTGTAATTAGTTTTAAATAAAGGTATTAAAAAGTGTCTTCTGGTTTATTCGACTGCCGCCATTATCACCGCCACCGTTGAGCTAGTTGGAGGTGTGTTTATACTATTTTATCTCTAAATCGAAGTGAGGTTGTATTTTTTACTCCTCTATCGAAATACGAATATCGGACTATTTTTTCTTATTAGTATTAAATAAAATGCACCCACCCAGACACGCCCTGGATTAAATAAGCGAAATGTAATGGAGGGTCATCAGCAAAGTAACTTTATGAATCTTAAAAAGTAGAATATCCTAATTGTAGTCACATTAGTGCTCGGTTCAGTTTAGCTACAACTAAAAATTCTGAATTGTGAGATAAAGCAAATGTAGCTGTCTTACCTAATAAATTACACTCGGTTTAGTTCATGCGTTAGTTGCACTCGCTCGTATGACACTTATTCAAAATCGCGTTTCTATGAAAATAGTATCCGGATAAAAGCTTTTCCCATTTTTAAGTTTGTAAATGATAAGGCTGAAAACTTAAAGCAAACTAGAAAAATAAGGTTTTTTTGTGGAATAACAACACATTTTCAAATCTAGGGAAAATTTTACTTACTGCAAAGTCAATAAAATATTCCGCAATAATAGACCTTTTTTTCTGCTGCCAATATAATTCTTATTTTATAAAAAAGTGTTTTCTAATAGTTAATAAGGTCATCTTAGGTACACAATAAATCATTATATTAAATAAAATAAAATGGTTCTACAACCTCCAATAAATGGTTTATGGTATCTGTGTTAAGTAACTAGATATATTATTTCGTTTAGTACTTGTGTTATAAAATGTTGAAAGGTGATTTATAGAGGTTGTATCTAATTGGTCGTACAAAAATGCACTGTGATATTCTACGTCTAAAAATAAAATGTAAGCTTACGAACCATTTTGCATTTTACGAAGCATTTTTCAAATTATAAGCAACTTAAGATTCGTAAAATTGGCAACGTTACAGATAATAGGTAAGCATGATGTTCATATGCACGTTCATGATAGATAAAATAATATTGTCGTTTACAGTATGCGGCGGTGTTATCGCACGTTTTTCTTTTAAAAATAAAAAAAAAAGAATACAATAAAAATAATCCAATTGGTAAAATGATATAAAAACTATTCGTGCTTGAATTTGATTAACACTGTTTAGGCAAACGTTCTTTCTGTACATTTTTGGTATATCGTTTGTTAAGAATGTAATTATAGCAAGTGAGTTAATTCTCAGCTTTGAATGGCTTTTACCAGAAAAATACAACAGATAGAAAAAATTGGTTCTTAGATTTTTGTTTTAGCGTTAGGCGTTATAATGTCGTAGTTCACTTTTTGTACGACCGATTAGATACACCCTGTATACCTGCTCAGCACCTTGTGGTATTAGTCTGTGTATGATTCATTCCCTTGATTTTGTGCAAAAAGCGAATGCCGTGTATTTAGAGTGTCTATTTCATTTCATTTCAAGTGTATGCAGTAACTTCAGTAACTATCAATAACCATATCATATTATCTTACTTTAGCCACAAGTTTTCACTATACCCAACTTTATTTTCATGCTTCTGATATCAAATTTTAATATCAAATGAAATGAAATGAAAAATAATGCCGCATTAAACAGAAAATCTTGAAACTATTTTGGAAAATGAAGACGTCGAAATTACACATCTTGATCATTTATTCATATTTATGATATAAATATAGTTCTTTTAATGATATTTCAGTATCACATTGATAAGCATATCAGTTTATCGGCCCTTGTCGAACTGTTAATACGAACGTAACAACACACTCTTGAAAATATGTTTAAATCGGTGGCGCGAAATGTTCAGTCACAAAATTATTTATAATTCTCGTTGTAATTTTCTTAATGTCGATGTATTTGCGTTCTACAAGTTCCCGTTTCTTACTATCAAGCGATTTTTTAAAGTTTTAAAGTGTTCAATTCCATGTCTGACGACACTAAATTCGTGCTTTTCTGGTCACCATATTCGAAGAGATGGGACCACATGTATGGTTATGGGTATGAGCCGTTTTAAAAACTGCAATTATAGTAACTGTTTCGCTACATCTAATAGATCCTTGTTTCCTTTGGAACAATTCGACGCTCTCATTTTTCATGCCAGCTATAATAAGAAGAAACACGGTTCGCCTTGGATTCGATCGCCCCATCAAAGGTACATTTTCGCCAATTTCGAGGCCCCGGCTTATATCTGCTATAACTTGAAGCAATATCGATCGTACTTCAATGGGACCATGAGTTATCAATTGATTCTGATATCACAAGACGGCATGGTCATATTTTCAACCAGAAAACCAATTACAGTTTGCCCTCCGCTACAGTTTTTAAAAACAAAACTAACTTGGCTGCCTGGATGGTGTCTCATTGTCGCACACCCGGTAAGAGAGAAGAACTAGTTAAAGAAATTCAGAAATTTGCTAAAATTGATGTTTTTGGTTCGTGTGGAACTCTAAAATGTGCCAGGAAGAAAGAAATTTCAAATTTTTCCTCTCTGGAATGCTACAACATGATCGAGGAGAAATATAAATTTTATTTTTTCATTTGAAAAATTCTTATTGTAAAGATTATGCAACAGAAAAAAACTCTATAACATTCTTCTGAAGAATATAGTTCCGGTAGTGTATGGTTTTGGTGATTACAAACTAAGTGCACCTCCTAATTCGGTAATAAATGTGGAAGACCTTTGATAGTGCGAAAGACCTTGTGAGCTATTTAAAATATCTAGAAACAAATGAAGAAGAATATTTAAAGTATTTAGAATGGAAGAAATATTACACGATTAAAGAATCAGTAGAACCAAGTGCTTGTCAAATGTGCGGGGAAACTTCACGAACCCCTAAAATAGTCAATATACCATGACTTACATACTTGGTGGTGGGGGAGAGGGGGAAGTCAAATTGCAAACAGGGAAAATCATTGCCAAAAATTATTATGAATTCCATTCATTAGAATGATGTCTCTTACAAATACATTACTTGTTAGAAATCGACACTGTATCAACCATATTAATTGTCTTAAGAGGATATTCTCTCACTGCCTGCTGACGCTGTTTGGGTAGATGGTTTTTTTCGGTGTAGTTTTTTCCATGATGCAATAAATGATTCCTATTATAGTGGAGGATCCTAAGACGCTGATGATTATTTCAATCGAGAGGTAGAAGTCTGATTGTTTCAACACTGGCTCCCTTGCTATATCAGTAAAATAGTTTTGGGTTTACTGCGTCATTGAGTGGAACGCGGGTGTCCAAATCCTGCAAATGGAATTGGTTCCCTTTTAGCCGGGAAGCTTTGGTTTGACAGCCCGCCGGCGCCGGCGATGGAATCATGGAAAGTGGGCTCGATCTTTGGACACTAGGAAGACGATTGTAAGCATCTAAAACGCACTCTAGGTGAGTTTTCGGAGAGGCGGCGGCCGTGCTCTAGCCGCTCGCAGACGGGGTAGATGCTGCGATTCCTACAGGTTTTATTATTAGTAAAATGAGGTTATGCGATGTATTTAACCCTCTCGGAGCGCAGGGACTTGCGCTTAATAATTATGCGGTTGAAATTGACTTCTAAGCGGTTTAGTCGGGGGTGATACGGAAAGTTTCAACTTCGTGAGTTGTGCAACCTGTCGTCTTCCTTGAAGCCTTGACTGGTAAGGGTTGGAGGTCTACTCCGCTAGACAGTTCAGCCTGTCAGATCGGAGGGCCTAGGTAGGAAAGGAGAGAGAGTTGGACCACTGGACAGGACAGGTAATCTCAAGTTGCTCGAATTGGCACTGCAACCTTCTTTTCTACCTTTCTGCGGCGTTATCGGGGTACTTGTCCTAGCTTTTGCTGGAGAGGAAAACGAAGCTGTCGTTCATATTTCGTGACCACGCGCACAGCGGATAGGATTTCTTATCGCCAGTTTACGCTTCGAATTGATGCAACGCTTGAATTAGGCGATTTATAAAATTTAAATACATTTTACGTATAATTAAAATTTAATGCAGTAGCTAGCGTTACAGTATCACACCAAACTCAGTCACAAATCACCTTTAAACCTAAATGCCAACATACATACCCATTCAAAAAGCAATTATATTACATACATGCAATATTGTAAGAAAGTTTTTGCATCAAAAATTATAAAAGAATCTAATTAGACCTGGCCGAAAGCCCGTCTAATTACAAACAATAAACCAAACATCTCGAAATAAAAAAATAAAAAATAATAATAAAGTTCTTTATTTTCCTGTTGTACAATCGAATTTTTGATTAGACCAGTAACAAAATAGTAAATATTACAAAAAGAGAAATAAATACTAAATTACAATAAAGAATGAAAGATACACCACTTAGCTATAAAAACAGCAGAGGGTGGTTTTTGCAGAAATAAAGGTAAAATTGAAAAATCTTTTAAAAAGGTTGATTTGATTTAAAATATAAGCAAAAATGTAATCTACGGGGTAATTACGTTTATTAGTTTTATTAAAAATTATTCATACGTCTCCCTTAGTTATTTTCTTTAATGTACAACTGAAAGTTATTATAGAGCTTTGGTATGTAGTAGCTGAAACATTTTTGACCGACTGATTTATTACTTTTTATGTGTATATGTTTTATGTATTTATGATTATGCGTATTTATACTCCGTCAAAAAGGTGTGGGCCCACAATTAACTTTTATAAAATACTAGGCAAGTCAATATTCAGCCATACTGTGTTACGGTTCATTTGCGCCGCTGTTCAATTCAGCATTCTATGGGTATTTAGATCGCGATGTGGCGCGTCCGTTTCGCGCATTCTGTAGTGAGTTTTTTATTAAGCCTGCTGTTAGTTTCCTTTTATGGTGAAATGTAAGCATTCACGGTTATGTGGTTCTGATGCCCCAAGCTCACGTATTAGGAATATTATTTCCTACGAATTTTCCGGATTTGGTATGCGACCTCGTGTCGTCACACATGGCCTGGAGTTTTTCAGGCACCTAGTGCCAGCTAACTACTGCTGGAGAATTATGCATTTTGTGCGAATAAGCCGTTTCTGAGGCAGTGCTGCAGCTGCTTATTTATCGCTTTCCACGGCCGCCGCTTCAGACGATTTCGACCTCCTGGTAACTTCTGCTCTTGCCGTCATGATGCAAATCGCATTTACCAATCAGCTTCCGGCCGTACGAATTGGTAACAAACGCTCTGGAATTAGGCTCTGCGTTTCCTCCGAAACCTAGCATGAAGCATCTGCACCTGCTTATTCAGCCGGTTTTGATGTGTGCAATCTATTGTTGCGGAATTATTTGTGAAACTGTGAGTATTGCGTTTGTGTATTTTGCTATTTGTAATAAATTTATGATGCTGATTTTTGGAAATATTGTAATACATGTAAATCTCTGTATTATGAATTTATACTGACATTATACTGTGATATTGACACTATGACCTTATTTGTTACTGCGACCTGTATTTGAGTTGTGCTTCTCTTTCAGATCTATTGTGCTACTTGAGTTTACGTATTCTCGTTTCTAATGCCTGGATACACTTGCCGATTTGTTAAAAATACCGTTAGCGCCTGCTTTGCATATTTTAAAGAGCTGTACAAACCGTCCTCCGTAACTGCAGCTGGTCGGCAGGCAATTGTATCCAAGTAGCTGCGTTAGGTTTTGATTGTGAGAGACTAGCCAACGGTGAACCTTTTATGATAACAACTAAATAGCTGAAACTTTACATTATTTACAACAGTGGGGTGTACAATATATTTACAAACTTTACTTACTGCTGCGGTTTCACATGTTTTCCTAGATATTTAATAATTAAATGCAGATTATAGGTACTATCATGTTCTATCTACCGATACAATGCGCCTATTTCCTACAACCCTCTACTAAATGTAGACAAGGAAGGACTATTTTCGGCCAGCTTTCCCCAACCCAACCAACCATTGTCAATACCTATACCAATGAAGATCTGCATTTGCATGCATTGCCGTTCGCATAAAGCTATTTTGTTGTGGTTTGATGCTGGTATAATGCTAGGTATATGTTTAAGTAGCATATTAATAATAATTAATTTTAGATTTGTAATCGACATTCTAATATGTATAGATTCCTTCTCGGAACTTGATGAGTTAGTAAAAATTATTCCAGGAGAAATATCTTTTTTTCGGAAAACATCACTTGGTTTCCACTGTAACGGACCAATTCGTGCCACCTGTATATATACATTTCATATCCTTTCTCATACACCGCTAGTAATAATCTTAACCGCATTCTTTATATGTCTCAGCATGTAAAAGTAGTTACGCAGTATAAGTGGTAAAACAGAATAATCTTAACCGCATTCTTTATATGTCTCAGCATGTAAAAGTAGTTACGCAGTATAAGTGGTAAAACTAACGACTCGTACGTGTGTCGTCCCTCATTAACCAAGGTACGATAAGTTCCGATAAAGGCTCTAAAGTGCACAGAATAGTAAATTGTGGGCCTGCAGTAATCGCCACCGCCACAAAGAGAATCCTGAGTGGAAACCCAGACAACAGAGGCGTTAAATCACTTAGGCAGCACCACCATAGGTTTGCTGTATCTTCTATAGAAGGAGACTGTTGTCGTAACGTCACAGAGCGTTCTTGTCCAGGCTACGGGATACTTGGGGCAACCGAATGCAAGGTTAGCTGCTAGCTAAAACGGCAATACGAAGTGAGGAAGTGATTGCAACATTTCTGGCAATTGTTTCAATGAACAATTGACATCGTGGACAGTTGTGTTCGTGCCCCAGATAACGGAAAATTTCATGCAACCAGTACGCAGTTATTGCGCATTTGCTAACGCAGCGTGGCCTCTTGAATTGAACGTGCCCAGGCAGCGCTTCCAGCACAAGCGGATTTCAAGAATAGACAGCTTCGCCTAGTTTATTTGTGCGCGGAAGTTAAATTCATCTCGTGCTATCGAGGTTTGACTTGGCATCGATAGTTGAACATTAACGCACTATTTAAGGCGTTTTCATGCATGGGGCGTATAGTCTTTTAATATGGATAGAGTGTAATTTTACATGTATTTTTTTGTAATAACACGAGTAGAAACAGCTGTCGCTCGTAGATAATTAAAGTATTGTTGACATCTTCACTGTATGTTTGGACGTCGTTCATTCTTATTGTTTTATGTACATATATTCTCTTGTATGTTTTTTTCTCTTATAGATTATATATCTTTTTATGTAAAATGTTGGGTTTTTATTGATGGCAGCGTTTCAGCATTCCAGCTGACAACGAGCAAATCAAAAACAGTATTAGCTTTACCCTTAACCGCACTGATGATGTTAATAGAGTTTTGTGTCTCTACGACTGTTTAAGCTAGCGAACCTAGGGCAATATAGATTAATAGTACAGTAGAGTATAGGGCTAAGTAAACGTACTGTTGCAAAATGGTGCCCACCGTAACAGCTGTTTAAAAGCACCAGTACACCATTTATACGTTTTTAAGTCGCAATATTCACCATTTACACTCTCCGTTAGTTTATTACCATAAACTTCTTTGTGCTACATAAAACATACTCAACATAAAATTATGTATCGTATTCTTCAAAGTGATAAACTGCACTGTTTAGGCAAAGCAAACATGCAAACGGCAAGTCACCGCAAGTCTGAACTAGATGAGCCTAGGTAGCGATATATGCCCAGCGAATTGTTATAACGAAGTAGTCAAGTTTCGTGCTCATTTACTTACCCATTTATATAATAATTGCAATTGTTTTTTATATGCACATAAATTGACCCATTATTTATAGAGAACTAAAGAGAAACTAAACAAAATGGTACACAATTAATTGGAAATAGTAACTTGTACAACTAGTTTTGAAAGTCATACTTTTTTTCATGAATTCGCAGTTTGTTAACGAGGGCGAAGCCCGACGTAATCAAGCAAATGGATAAAACAAAGGACTTTCAAAACGTGTTGTACATGTAGTTTTTTTGCATAGTGATCTCTCGGTCGAAATTTAGTCGAAAAAGACTTCGGAATTGACAACTGACCCAACAAAGAAGCTGACCTGCGGTTAATTAATTATAGTAATTAACATATTAAGAGGGGTAACCCAGTCTTAACATTCGACCATATTTTTACCACTCGAGCGAGCGCAGCGAAGCGAGAGTAGTAATTTATGTGAGAAATGTTAAGACGGTTACCCCTCGAAATGCCTTCATTAGTTTATTGTTCATTGAGGCAATAATTTTGAATCAATAATAATTACTAAAAACTGCTAAATCGAACAATAAAATCATTAACGATGGTAGCCAAAACCGCAGATCAACCTTCTTGCTGCGCGTACAACACGAAAGCTCTGAAAAAATTTCGTACACTTACCGCGATGGCCGAGCTAACTAGATCGGCGATATGATCGTGGGTTCAAATCACCAGCTATGCACCCCTGTAAATTCTTCAAAAAAATATTATTGGACGACAGAAACCAGATGGTTCCGATTAAAAATAAATAAACTACAAATAATTAGAGTTTATTAAATATTAAATAATCTTGCAGTCAATAACTGTGATTTAAGCAATATGTAGTTTATTCAAAATTTGCAATAATAGAAGCAAACAAACTAAAGGTTGCCACACCCGTTAATACAAGTAACCCCTTTGTGGGTCGTTAAATTAATTGAAATAGCAAGATAAACCGAATGATATGCATATCGCTGTCATTTATAAACAAACCTTTCTGTCTAGGCTGTTGTAAAAAATACGTGGGTGCTACTTTCACAAAAAAAGGCGTAAAGTGCACATAAAAATTCAAAGCTATCTTTAATTAAATAACAGTGAATGTTCTACTCAATGGGAAACAAATTGAAGTACTGGTATAACCAGCCCGGGTATGCTCGAAGAGCACAACAACTGTTCACAATTAACGTAGCTGTGTTAACAACCGAAAGCACCAACCTCTGCAGTCCTGTACTTCTTAAGTCGCAGTGCAGTCGAGGGGTTGCTACTAGGGTGACCACCTCTCAGGGTTTCGCCCGGAGTCTCAGGGTTTCTACACCGCGTCTCAGGGCTCCGGGTTTTGTAATAATTTCTCCGGGTTGCACTAATTTGGTAATAATGTCTAAAGTTAACTTAACCGTCAGTTATATCAATGAAAATAAAATACGTTTCATATAATAGTATCAAGTCTTGCTATTTGCCTTTTGCTTAAATAATAGGATTTAATTTCGAGTATAACTCTTTAATAGGTAAAAAGCAAAACTGCTAATTTAGATTCTTTCTAGGTTCAATCGTATTCGGCAACAAGGTGAAATATTTGGAAATTTCATATAATTAGGTATAGAATTTTTGATTCGTTTTGTTTTTAATCTAATTTCATTTCATACTAGAGGTAATTTACTTTTGAATTACTCGTTCTTTCATGATTCTTATCTCTCGAGTCAATAAAGGTTTAATTTTTCTTTTCAAACCTCGTTTGCCGTGTTCGGACTATTCAAGTGTTTAAATTGCTATTTTAAAGGTGTTTATTTAGATTTTTTTTAAAGAGCATCTTAAAAGAGGCTAAAATTGTTTTTATGTTTTATCTCGCATATAATTGGCTAAACCGTAAAATTTGGCAATATGAATTAAGATATCAGAAGAAAACTCATTAGTAGGGTGTTTAAAAAATACAGAGGTAAAAATCCGAAATTATTAAATTTGAAAATTTTTAGTACTCTATATAGCATTAACGCTCAAAAGCACTATTTCTCACTCGTAAAGAAATTTATAAAAAACATACATTTTAAGTAAAGTTGAGTCTTTTTTTAATAATATCGTTATTATCTCCAAAACCGTTAACTTTAGTACAGCGTTTCTCAACCGTCTTTCTTGACGCATCCCTTAGCATATTAGCTGTGTCTCATAATACTCCTGAAAACTGTTGTATTCATAATATTAGCATAAGCTTTATTATTACAAAATAAAAAATCTTAATGATTGAGGGAGTATTTTTCAAAAATGACTTAAGAATACAAAGAATGATTATATTTTTAGTAATTTAAATCAGAAAAATACTAACAATACTCGTATTTAAACAAAAAACAATAGAAAAATATTCTTAAAATATAATTATTTATCTATACCTCAAGTTATCAGCGATTTTTTCAAAATTTGGTTGTCACGAAGTATACTGGCACTAATACCCACTGAAGAATTAAGGATTGCGGTTTATGTATAGCAATATATTTGGCAAAGCCACACTCGCGTGAGTCCGTACTTACTTAGAAATGACAAAAGCCTTCTCACTGCTTTATCGGCTATATTTTGAAAGACGTCCTCAAAATGATGCTGGAGACTGGAGAAGAAAATTTTTCTTGGTATGTCATATCACAAGAAATATCGATCAGTTCCATTTCTTCTTTTGTGGATACACCACCATTGCTTCACATTGTAGAAAAAGGGTTGGTTATCCACATATAGTTTTCTGTAATATAAATAATATTTTTTTAAACAAAAGAAATGAAGTCCGCCATTTTGTATAAGCAACCAGGCGTACCCCTTGGAACCACCGCGTATACCCCTAGACGTACGCCTAGCCCTGATTGAGAATCCCCATACAACATTATATTATACCTAACTATAAGGCATTCTATTTAAAAAAATTAGTAGGTTTGGTTCACCACACTTTTGTGAGAAACCCTGTACAATAAAGACATTTCATTAATGTGGACCATTTTAGTACCTACAACTTCTATCCAAACAAATGTTATGTAACTCTCATACTCTTAGAAATATCTTTCATCCACACATCATTTCGGGACCCTGTATGTATATGGTGTAACTGAAATGCTTGGTATTACGGATTTTACGTCACAAATTGACAAAAAATACTTTTAACCATAGGTTCAATTTTCAAAACTTTAGGGAGATATTAGGGGGGGGGGGGGGGTTGAAATTGGATTTTTGTCATTTTACTGCAAATTGGGAAAGGATATTCAAATTATTATTATTAATGCCTTTATTTATTTCATCTACAAACACGTTATTGTGACAAAAAAAATTAATAGAAGTGAAAATTGATAATAATCAAAAATTATAAAAAAAACCACAACAAAACACCAGTTCTTTCGAGATTAAAAACGGAAAAATATATTGGCTCTTGTAACTGTACCTATGACATTACGCATTCAGCCAGGGAGATATTGTCTACCGCTAGAAGACTTACATTTAAAAAAAAAGTCTAGCTTTATAGTGTTGAAATTGGCAACGTATTTGTTTGAAAAAACCATTGGTTTTAAGAAACAAAAATAACACGAGCTAAAACGTTTTAAAGTAAAAAAAGTTTTCAAATACATTTTTAAACACCCCCCCAATTTGCACTTCCATATTATATTTGCTACCTATTAATAGTACGGAATAAAAACATTGTTTTTATTTGCTTGCTTTTTGTTTTCTATAAACATTCTGTATTTCTTATTGAAAAAAAACATTTTTTTACTCACGAAGGATCTCAGGGCTTATAAAAATTGAAAGGTGGTCACCCTAGTTGCTACACAAGTTAGTTGGCAGAATTATTTTTAACGCGATGCGGCGGCTTGACCAAAAGCAGACCAGACTGCAACATCGACGCAGAAGGTAGCTGACGGCCGTTTAAAATTGTGACGGGAAGCTGGCCTCCAAGTGTAAAATTATCAGGCGAAAATGGTTACTTTTAGGTAAACTTTCCAGGAGAAGATTTCTGGATAAAAATAATTCCTGGTGAAAACTTGTGAGTTCCAGGCGAAAATTATTCCTGGTAAAAGCTAAAAAAATGCAATTAATATGAGGATAACAGAAAGAAAACCCCTCGTACCTGAATTCAATTTTCAGCTTTCAAACACAATCGTCGTGGCGTAATTAGCACGAAGAAAATCCTCGCAAGCAAGTGGCCTGTTTGAGAAACGAAAATATAATGTCTCCGCGCTCGGACAATCGAAACGAGAACAGCTGCAAGCTGGGCTTTGAGATAAGCCAGCAAATGTTTGTGGGGATTTCCAGAATCGGTACGAAATGAGCGAACTAATAGGTAAATTGAAGTAATTCGAAATACAATTTGATTATTATTTGAAAACAATATACAGGCTAGTCCTGAAGTAATTGGTATATGGAGAAAACATTCGAGCGAAGCCGAAAAATGGTTTCACAACTGTCAAATTGACATTTCAATAACATAGTTAAAAAAGTGTACTTTTTTCACAATTTTTGCGTTAAAAAAGTGGAACTTTTAATACAATTTTTCGTTAAAAAAGACGACTTTAATGGAAAGAAACTGCCTGTGCGTGATATGGTCGAATTGGAAAAAATATGTGAAGGTTAAATACAAAATGTGTCGTTTATTGTTTGTTTATTGGCAAGGCACCGCTTAGTTTACCGCTTAGATTAGCGTTAATTTTTATAAATTTATTTAGTAACTTGTTGCATTGCTTCAATTTTTGTTTTTTGCTGCTTAATTAGTTTTTTTTTTTCTGAAATTGCTTTGTTTCTTTTATAATTGCAAGAATTGCTGCATTTAGTTATCTTGTGTGTACCTGTAATATTGTATGTAGGGGAATTTGCTAATCCCTACTTATCTAGGTTTTGAATCTGATACTTATTTTGTTCTAGTGCTTAATCGTCTTTGTTGCAGATGGGAAGTACTAACCTGAGATTGGTGCATCAGAATGTTCGCTCATTGTCTGCAAATTTTAATGAATTTCGTGA
Source organism: Agriotes lineatus (assembly GCA_940337035.1). Lineage (NCBI taxonomy): Eukaryota > Metazoa > Arthropoda > Insecta > Coleoptera > Elateridae > Agriotes > Agriotes lineatus. The sequence goes on along the minus strand of CALNHX010004663.1, from coordinate 17,607 downwards.
ACACGTTATTCATAATTCTTATGACGTTGTTGCTGTAGGTGAGACCAGGCTTTGTAATAATATACCTAGTAAGAATGTTAATATAACTGAATATTCTTTAATTCGAAGAGATCGTAATTCGCGTGGAGGCGGGGTGGCTTTTTATATTAAAAACTCTATCAAGTATAGCGTAATTAAAATACATTCTAATAGTGAACAGCTCTGGGTTAATTTAAAACTACCAAGCTTATCTTTAGCATTAGGTGTAATTTACTATCCTCCAAATTCATTTATTAAAATAGACGAATTTGTAAAGGAATTTGAAGAATCGCTCATGACCACATTACCCATGTGCGACAATTTAATCGTCATGGGAGATCTAAATTTGAATTTTTTTAAATCAACTGATTGTAGTGTTAATCGTTTTACCGCCTTGCTTAAAACTTTTGGCCTTACTCAAATTATTGATAAGCCAACTAGAATTACGGCAACTTCTGCTACGCTTATTGATTTAATAATTACTAATAATCTAGATATTGTGAACGACTCTGGTGTTACTGACTTTCAAGTTGCTGATCATTTTCTTGTATATTGTGACGTCAATGTCCCAGCTGACAAACCACGAACGCTATACAAAACTTACCGTGATTTTAAATATTTCAATTTTGATAACTTTTCTGCTGATATGCAAGTAATTCCTTGGCAAACTATATTTTATCATGACGATGTAGACGCTAATGTAAAATTTTTAAACGACAACTTAATCGCGTTATTTGACAAACATGCGCCTTTTATTACCTCGCGTATTACCAAACCCAAAGCACCGTGGTTAACCGACAATCTAAAATTGTTGATGTCTTTGCGTGACAAAGCTTTAATTAAATTCAAGAAAACTCGAGAAATAGCCCATTGGAATTATTATAAAACTCTACGCAATCATGCTACATATGTTGTTAGACTGGAAAAGAAAAATTATCTGAAACATTTAGCAAGCTCTTCCAATTCCAAAACATTTTGGAGAACTCTCAAAGACATGAATATTTGCAGTAACCCGAGGGTTTATAGCATTCCAGAGAATTTGTCAAATGTAAATGATATAAATGATTATTTTATTGATTGCATTCCTAATAATAGCACTCCCCCTCTAAATTGCATCTCATTTTACAAAAATAATATAAAACCTGAGGTGGCCAACACATTCAAATTTTCTTCAGTGTCACCTACGGTAGTCCTTGAAACTTTTTCTGCTCTTACTTCCAATTCTACTGGATTGGATCAGCTAAATATTAGATTATTGCGTTTTTGTTTTCCCTTTTTGCTCCCTTATATTTGTCACATTATAAATTTTTGCTTTGAAAATAGCATCTTCCCCGCGTGCTGGAAGCAAGCCTTTATCATTCCTTTGCCTAAAGTTAGTAATCCTACTCAACTTAAAGATTTACGGCCTATCAGTATTTTGCCGGTTTTATCCAAAGTTATGGAAAAAATCATGAATTCTCAAATTAAACTGCATTTGAATAAATATAAAATTCTTCCAGATACTCAATCTGGATTTCGATCTGGACATAGTTGTACAACGGCTCTTTTAAATATTACAGACGACATAATTTCTGAAGTTGATAAAAATAAACTAACTATTGTTGTATTACTAGATTACACAAAAGCATTTGATACTATAAATCATGACATACTGTTGGCTATTCTTTCCTTTATTGGGTTCACTTCTAACGCTGCACTATTAATTAATAATTATTTGTCTCACAGATCACAACGTGTTCGCTTATCAGATGAATTTTCCAATGCGAGGGAATTAATAAGAGGAGTGCCACAAGGTTCTATTCTAGGGCCTCTTCTGTTTTCCATATACATTTCTAATTTGCCTAATTCCATTAATAATTGTCAATCTCATTTTTACGCAGATGATACCCAGTTGTATTATTCATTTGAACCAACTAATATTTGTGTAGCAAATGCTTTAGTTAATGCTGATCTTATGTCACTTGTTGATATCTCTAAAGATCACGCTTTGAAAATTAATCCCAGTAAGTCTGCCGTTCTTCTTTTTGGGAGGCCAAAAGTTAGAGATGAAATTCTCTCTCATGTAAATATTAAAATTGATGGCATGACATTACCAGTGTACAGCGAATCTAAAAATTTAGGAATCGTTATTGATTCTAATCTCCGATTTAAAAGTTATATTAATAACCTAATTCAAAAATCTTTCGCTAATATTAAACTTTTATATTCTAACAGACACTTTTTAGATTTTCGCACTAAGGTTATGCTGTGTAATTCACTGGTGCTTTCCTTGTTCAACTACGGAGATGCAGTGTATGGTCCGTGCATCGATAAAAATTATTCTTATAAAATTCAAAAAATACAAAATGCATGTATTCGGCTAATATACGGTATTAGAAAATTTGAACACGTGTCGCATAAGCTCTGCATTCTTAATTGGCTGAACATGGAAAATCGTCGGTTATTACATCAGGCTTGTCTCTTTCATAACGTAATGTTTTTTAAAACTCCTGCTTATCTATATAGAAAAATCAGATATAGAACTGACATTCATAACCTTAATTTACGGCACCGCGGTCTGTTAGCACTACAATCACACAGTACTCAATTCTTTGAAAGGTCCTTTTCATATGGTGTTGCATCTATCTACAATAAACTACCAAACTATCTTAAAGCCTACCCCCCTTCGCGATTTAAGAAGCACTGTAAGCTGTACTTGCTTGGTTTGCAGAACGGTGGTAGAGGATTCTGATGTGCCACGCTCTTAATTATTTATGTTTTCTTACTTGTTTTTGTAGAATCGCCGTTCATGTTTATCAAATTTATATATTGTTTTTTTTTGGGTTAAGTGGAGGAGCAGATGGTTCTTTTGATGAGCCAATCTGAACTTCGCCCTTGCACTTAATTCTCATTTTTGTTTCATTTGTGTAGTACTATGTAGTATATTTGTGCAATAAAGACTATTATTATTATTATTATTATTATTATCATCTTAAGGTAATACAAGAAAACCCGAACAATGGATAGCCAAAAGGCTTTACGAAACACTGCGCAAGACGCTAACGTACTAGTTCACAACACTAGGTAGCGGGCACAGCTTGGCGAAGGATCGTTTTACGATCCCTGACACAGTTTTCACTGACGCAACACGCGTAACGCCGTCAAGGCCAGGGTGCAGCTCGGTGACCCGGCCTAACCTCCACTTCAGAGGGGGAAGATTTTCATCCTTGATGAGGACCATGGAACCAGGCTGGAGGTCCGAAAGGTGTGTGCGCCATTTGGTGCGCTGTTGGAGTTCTGAGATGTACTCCTTACTCCATCTTTTCCATACATTCTGGTGGAGCTGTTGTATTCTTTGGTATCTAGACAGCCGAGACTCGGCTATCTCAGTAACGTTGGGATCAGGCAGTGACACCAAAGGACGACCGATCAGAAAATGAGCAGGAGTCAAAGGCTGAAGGTCGTTTGGATCAGCGGACAAAGGAGACAGGGGTCGGGAGTTTAAGGTTGCTTCCACCTGTGCTAGCAAAGTGCAAAATTCATCGTAATTTAGACTAGCGTTACCTATAACGCGCCGTATGTGATGTTTGGAGGACTTAATTCCGGCCTCCCACAATCCGCCAAAGTGGGGACTGTGCGCGGGTATAAAATGCCAAGCTACTCCGTCGTTCGCGACTGATTCGGAAATAGAAAGGCCTTGTTCCGCAAGAAAATTGCCTAATTCGATTAATTCGGAATTAGCGCCGACAAAGTTAGTGCCATTGTCTGAATAGACATGGAGCGGTTTGCCTCGACGAGCTACAAACCGGCGAAAAGCCATTAAGAAGGCTTCAGTAAAAAGGTCAGCGACCAATTCAAGGTGCACTGCTTTTGTGACAAAGCAAACGAATAGACAAAGGTAGGACTTCACTAGTTTAGAACCACGTCCTTTGCGATCCTTTATCATGAACGGTCCACCATAATCGATACCAGTCGTATGAAATGGGGGCGATGATTGAATACGAGAGGCTGGCAGATCTCCCATTATGGGTTCGGTTAACTTAGGAGAAAATCTAAAACACCGCAAGCATTGATGAACCACTTGCTTGACTATATTTCTGCCAGAGGTAATCCAATATCGTTCTCTGAGATTAGCTAACAGCATTTGAGGTCCGGCATGAAAAACCCGAAGATGCTCATGTGAGACTAGGAGTTTGGCGAATGGATGTTTGCCAGAAATCACTAGAGGAAACTTCTTGTCAAAAGGTAATTGAGAGTTGTGGAGCCTACCACCAACTCTTAGCAGTCCCTTGGAATCCAGATAGGGGTTCAAGGATATCAAAGCAGAAGATTGTTTCACAGGCTTGTTCTGTGACAACAGCTTAAATTCGTCAGGAAATGACTCGCGTTGTGAAAACCTTGCAAGCCTTGCCAGGGATGCTTGCAGTTCATCTGTAGAAAGGGGCCCAGAAAGGCGATCAGCTTTGGGGGTCCGCGCATTGTTATAAAAACGAAAGCAATAAGCTGTAACTCGTTGTAAGCGAGCCAAACTTGAATACTGATTGAACGGAAATAGTTCAACAGAGGTTACAGAAAAACTTTGAACTTCTTTTTTGAATTCTCGAAGCTCAGCAAGAACATGTCTGGAATTAGGCCAAGATGCCTCACCTTCGCTTAGCCAGGCGGGACCATGCCACCAAAGGCTTAATTCTTTTAAAACTAAAGGAGGGACTCTCCTAGTGAGAAGATCAGCAGGATTTGACGCGGTAGGAACATGCCTCCACGTGGCATCAGAAGCGAGTTGCTGAACATCTGCAACTCTGTTGCACACAAAGGTTTTAAGAAGATTTGGACTGGTTTTCAACCATCCTAGCACTATTGTGGAATCTGTCCAGAAAACAATTCTAGATATGGGCAAATCAAGTGCCTTTATGACTTGCACGGAAAGTTTACTTAGAAGAACAGCTCCGCAGAGCTCGAGCTTCGGAATTGTCAAGGGCTTTAAAGAGGCTACCTTGGCCTTGGAACAGAGAAGGTGCACTTGTACTTCCCCTTCCTGATTCTTGGAACGGAGGTATATCGACGAACCGTAACCATTGTTGGAGGCGTCGCAAAAACCATGGAGTTCTATCTCAACCACGCGCCGACAAAGGAAGTGACGAGGAATTGCTAAATCATTGAGCATGAGAAGGTCATTTCGATATGTAAACCATTTTTCTTGTATGGCGTTGGAAACGGGTTCATCCCAATTCAACTTTTCCATCCAAAGTTGTTGCAAAAGAACCTTGGCACCCATGATGCATGGACTTAGCAGACCCAGCGGGTCAAATATCTGCGATATTTCAGACAAGATGCTACGCTTGGTAGCCTTACTACTTGTAGAATTTGAAATATTGAACATCAGATGATCGCTTTTGAAGGACCAAATCAAACCAAGGGTGCTTGTGTGCTCATGTGCACTGAAATCAAGAACACCAGGATGCAAATCAGAGCCTGGGATTCCATCGAGAACTTCTGGAGAATTAGAAATCCACTTTCTAAGTTTGAAGCACCCTGAATCAAGAATCTGATCCAAGTTTGAACAGAGAGCACGCGCTTTCTCAGGAGTGTCGGCACCTGTCAGAAGGTCGTCGACGTAGAAGTCCTCCTTTATCACTCGAGAGACTTCGGGATTTGAAGCTGCACATTCGATGCCCAATTGGGTCAAACATCTAATGGCAAGAAAAGACGCTGAAGCAGTGCCATACGTAACTGTATTCAGATCGTATGACCGAAGAGGCTCAGTTGGAGATGATCGCCACAGGATTCTCTGAAGGGGCCTATGGTTAGGATTCACCAGAACCTGACGATACATCTTCTCGATGTCGGCTGATATAGCGAACAAATGCTTGCGAAAGCGAACAAGAATGGAAAATTAGTCTTGTTGCACGGTTGGGCCAACCATCTGAATACTGTTCAGAGATTGCCCGGAAGTGGTTGCTTGGGAACCATTGAATACAACTCGGAGTTTAGTTGTCAGGCTTTCCTCTTTTAAGACTCCGTGGTGGGGTAGATAATAGGATATCTCGTTTGAATTAGGGTTTGAAACGGACATATGACCTAATTCAGAATATTCATTCATGAAATTTGAATAGCGATTGGACAAGTCAGGGTTCGCTTGTAACCGCTTCTCTAATGATAAGAATCTTTACTGAGCGATTTGCAATGAATCACCCAATACCTCTACAGGTTTCTTGAGAGGGATAGAGACAACGAATCGACAATTCGCTTCTCGTTGCGTATTTTGCACGAAATGTGCCTCACAGGCGTTCTCTTCATTTGTGCGGACCTTTTCCTCAGGGTAATGTTCGAGTTGCCAAAACCTAGCAATGGGGTCAGAAGCATCCTCGATCGTGCCAAGATTGCACTGTACAGGGTACGCAGAAGGGGGGCCTGTAGGGCCAGAAACAATCCAACCAAAACGAGTCTTTTGGAGGATGGGAAGATTTGGGCCTAGACCAATTTGTCCAATACAAAGGAGCTGCCAGAAAATGGGCGAACCAATCAGAATGTCGATGGTGCCCGGTTGGTCGTAGGACAGATCTGATAACTTGATGTTATCAGGAACCTTGAAACTGTTTCGCTGGACGCGAAGACTTGGGGTTGTACCTGTAATCTCATCGAGAACAAGACAGGATAGGCCAATACTGTATGAGGTGTGAGGGGCTTGCAGCTTGATATCACACCTAGCTTTGATTTGAGAAGTAGCTTTACTTAAGCCAGAAACAGTAACGTTGACTTCCCGAGTTGGAAGCTTCAACCTTTTACACAAATCTGAACGTATGAAGTTCGATTGGGAACCGGAATCCAGCAGGATTCGCACAATATGAGGCGTACCATCATCAGCGATGAGTTTAGCGGTAGCCGCAGGTAAGAGTACCTGCAAAGCATTCGAACAGAATGCCGAAATCGATTGATTTAGTTCAACAGGGGTTTCTGCCGACATCGCAGATCCTGGTTGACTAGAAAAAGTATTTTAAGGTTTATCCTCATGAAGAAGGGTGTTGTGCCTTGATTTGCACTTTCTACACGTATATTTGGAGCTACAGCGGCTCGAAAGGTGACCCTGAGTTAGGCAATTAAAGCATACACGGAGCTCTTTTGCCTTTGAATTTCTGTCAAGAGAAGACAGCTTGACAAACTTATCGCATTTGTACAAGGGATGAGATCCTTTACAAAATGGACACGAAGGGGTACCTTGGAAGATTTTTCGGGTACAGGCTTAATATTTTTTACTTCCAGAGTTTCTAGAAGATTTGCTGTGTTTTGTAGAAATTCCTTGAACTCGTCAAGATTAGGCAGGTCAGAACTTGACCGGTTTCTAAGAACCTCCCATTCACGGAATGTAGTGGGGTCCAGTTTTTTAGAAACGACATAAATGATAACAACATCAAGAAGCTCGCTTTCGGTAGCTAATGATTTGATTGCTGTAAAATGTTTGAATAACATATCGCTAATCGTACGTAATTTAGTTGCAGATTCCTTACTGCACGATTCAAGTTCAAAAATAGCATTGAGGTGGTTATGAATCAGAATTTTTGGATCATTGTAACGATTACACAATGCATCCCAAGCTAGAATATAATTACTCGCAGTAAACTCTAAACTTTTTATAATTTGGCTTGCATCACCCTGTAAACTAGCCTTTAAGTAATGCAGTTTTTGAATATTAGTTAGCGTTTGATTCTCATGAATTAAACGAATAAAAATCTCACGAAATTCCAACCACTCTGACACGTTCCCTGAATATTTGGGAATGGAGATGGTAGGAAGGCGTACAGCTCGATTATTGCAATGCGAGCTGCAGTTTGAATGCGTTTACCTCACGCTACCGTTAGGAGATCCAGAACGATCTGGTGCAACATCATACTGTTTGTTGTATTCATTAATCAAGTATTTAGCTTGTGATATTGCAAAAAAATAAAAGTCTTCAAATTCGACTTGTTGCTGCATTTCAGATTCTGTATCCTTACTGTTTTCTAAAATTTGTTCATGAACCGCATAATATTCCGACAGCACGCTGGCTATAGCATCTAATCTTTCTTGCAATTGAATAATTTGAGTGCTAGATAAGAATTGATCTTCATCGTGAATTGTTTGCAAAGATTGCACGTAATTTGCGAAACGCGTAAGCTTGCCCTTGATTGAGCCTCGTACTCTTACAAGCGAATCCATAATTGTTGAAATTAAAACAATTTAACAGATAGAACCAACTTTCGTAAGCTACTGGTACGGAATTTTGTTTACAACGCAAGACAGCCTTGATAACGACGCGAAATTAACTTGGCGCTAACGACGCAGAAAACGGCCCTGGTACAACGCGAGATTAACTTGTGAATAAATTGTACTCGTGCACAACGAAATAGCTTGGCATTTCACGCAATTAAAATGTTTATATGACTCATAAACCATTTGTTTACGCAATAATACGCAGCTGAAATTATGCAGATGCAGACACAGCTGATAGAAAACCAAATTCATGCATAGGAAATCACAAAAAAGGGAAATTAGGCTTACATTGATATTGGTGTGCCGCCTTTTTCTTTGTTGTGGCTTGAACTGCCGTCTCGTCTGCAGCTGGCCTGCCCACCTGCACGAACTTGGCGTTTGGCTTTCTCGCTTCTACGTTTATAGCACCGTCTGCTGTCTTCCTTCCTCTCGTTAGGGATGAATTTAACACGATTGAAACTGCGTGTTGTACTTACTTGCCTTGTACAACTGCGAATCCGGGCCGATGATCCATGCGGCTCGAAGGAACAATGTTGGGGAGCCTCTCAGTTTTCCGTTATGTTTGGAAAATTCCTGATTGCTAGCTCGCCTTGGACGTTAATGGACTGTATTGATTTTCTTTACTAAATTATACACACGTTGAAAGCAAAGTAGGTAATTTATTCGCAATAAATTAGTACACAAACATTTGAACATTTAAACAAAGAATTAACGTAAGTGAAGGGCAGTCGCGCCCAAGAAGTGCTGAAATGCGCATAGTACAATACGCAACTACAAGCGAGGCGGCACAATTTTATGAAACACTTAACATTACCATTGATATCTTTTATATTAGTAGAACGGTGTTTTATAGCCTCTTTGGTTTTACCATTACCTATAGCCCCTCTATTTACAAATACCGGGTGACTATAAATAATTGATTTTTTTTTTCTTAGGTTGGCACTGTTTATGTTGGTGGCACTGTAAGTCTATGTCAAATTCAATGTTCGCAGGTTAGGTTTTGCGTCATTCTATGTCAAAACTGTCGCAAAACCTAACCTGCTAACCTCGAATTTGACATAGACTTACAGTGCTACCAACATAAACAGTGCCAACCTTATAGTCACTCGGGTAGTAGCGACATCGTGGAGCAAACCTGATGCAAACATGAAAATACAAAAAGTTACTAAACGATAAATTTCAGTGTAAACAGTGAAAAAATAACAGATCTGAATACCTGAAATCCTATTCTGTCACTATTTTTACACTTATCGACACAACACCCCGGCATTTCCACGTCTTCGACTTCGAATTAGCCCCCGAAGAGAAAAATGAATAAAAACATGACAACTGTCAATGTCACATTTTAATTAATTATGCAACTTCCTAGGCGATTTTTAAATATGCTAGGGACTGAAGGGATACCAACGTGATTTTGCCCCAGCGGCAACATCAAATGATGTCGCTACTATTTGTAAATAGAGGGGCTATACTATTACCTAATACTGCTTTTTCGTGGCATTTTATTAAGATTTGCCGAAGTGTCAACTTGACAATTATTTGATACCAAAGTTAAATCAAAAGTTACTATATTGATATACAGGGACCGGCAGAAACATATTAAACATTTTATTTACAATTTTTTTCTTTATACAGTGTAATAACAAAAAAACGAAAACATGAGTATGTTCACAAAACTTGGGAGTTTATTTATTTAAATATCGAGTGCTGGAGATGTCCACTTCCTTCTTCAGAACATTCATTAATACGTCGAACAAAATCTTGCATAACTTTTTCTAGTATGTATATCTTGCCTAATACCGTGGAGCTCTCGTTGGCTTTTTATTACAAAATGAAACGAATTCTCTCAACTTCTGAACCCATCGTCTTATTATCAAGTACGATGGAACATCCTGCCGCCTGTTGAATTGTCTTCTGAACGCACGTTGCACAGTTATTATTGATTCGGTCCTGATAAATAACTCAAAACAATAACCTCCCTCTTGCACATTAAATCACATTTTGACATATTACTTAAACATGAAAACAAAACTCCCGAGCCTACTTAATAAAATGATATTTATCACATTTGTAAGGATAAAAACCTTAGTAGGATATTGCACGTTAAAATGTTTACTATGTTTCTGCCGGTCCCTGTATATATATATATATATATACATATACGAAATTTTTTACATCTGTCGCCATTTCTCCGTCCCCAGTTTCCAGGATCTTCTATTATAGCAATCCTCTTCATTTATATCTCTAGCTCTCATTGCTTCGTCTATCTCCAACTTCTCCTAGGCCTTCCTTTTTTCCTTCTTTCCGGAGGCACCCACTCTAATATTTTTCTCGGCCATCTGGCTTCGTCCATCCTTTTTGTATGCCCGAACCAAGTTAGTTGACGTTTTTCGATTTCTTCTATGATATTTCGGCCTATTTCCATGCAATTCAGTATATCTTCGTTTCTGACTCTTTCTAATCGTGATATTCTACAACTTCTTCTCAGGTAATCCATTTCTGTGGCCATCAATTTATTCTTATTTGCCTTGCTTATATCCCACACTTCCGCACCGTATGTTATTACACTTTGGATCATGGTTTTGTAGATTTATTTTTTTGTATTCTTTCTGATGTTCTTATCCCATAAAATCGAGTTCAGAGCTCTTTATCACTTTTCTGCCTTTAGTTATTCTTTCTTGTACTTCGTCTTTGCTGTTTCCGTCTTTGTTTATAATCACTCCTAGATATTTGCATTTTTCTACCCCTTTTATAGAATCATTTTCTAAGGGTAGATTGTTTTTCTCCTGGCTTCCCACCACAAGATATTCGCATTTATTCATATTCATAGTTAGACCAGATCGTTGATATTCCTCATTCAGTTTCCTAATTATGTAGCTTAAGTCATTTTCATCTTCTGCTATCACCACTTGGTCGTCCGCAAAATATAGACTATATAATGTATCGTCTCCCACTCTTAGTCCCATGTTTTTACATTTTCTTGACCACCCTTGTAAGGCTCTGTCTAGGTATATTTTAAAAAGTGTGGGAGACAGACAACACCCTTGTCTGAGACCTTTTGTAGTGTTCATTGGCCTCGTTAGTTCGTTTCCTATCTTTATTCTTGTTGAGGTTTCATTGTAATACTGTTGGGAAGCTAAAATCAGAGTTGTGATAATGGAACGCTGTCATATGCTTTTTCTAAATCTATTAAGGTGGCGATTTAGTCGCGAAAATTCGACGATCTTAAAATTTACTTAGTAAGTGGTGCTCTCTCGTCTTGAAAAGCATGCACCTCAAATGTAGGGTGTTAGGTTTGCAACCAGTCCAAATGAATGTGTCAGTGGCATAATTTTAAACACTTCTGATGGTCAGGTGACCGCGGGGGGCGGGACGTTGCCGGCTAATGGCACATGTAATTGTTTTGGCTAGCTTCTTATCGATCGATAAAAATTTAAGCGACCACACGCCCGATGTGAATCGCTGCCTTCTGGTGAACTTGTGGTTGGAGTTTATATAATTAGCAAGGATTATAACAGTTTATTCCAAACTAATTTGTTTTACGTTGTTTTAGTATTTTATTAGGGTAGTTGTTATGACATTCATATTATTTTGTACCTATTATAACTTTAGCAATAGCTGTGTTCGTTCTACATTTGGCAGATCAGTATAATTTGACATTAGTTTCGTTGAGTTATTTCAGTTGTGACTAAAACAGTTGTAATAAAATGGTTATGAAACAAAATGTGAAATTCAATTTGCATATTTTTACACCGATTCCGAAAATAATTCATGAACAGTACAAAATTTCGTACATTCGTATTTCTATATTTTCTGAGCTAAACTGCATGTCAAATACTAGCGCTTAGAACTACAGTTTTACAATAAATTGATTTTTAATTAAATATAGCATTCTTTTCCTTTTACGCTAATCGTTACGTGTTTGCACATTTACCCAACCTGACCCTAATAAATTATTATAACACTAACACACTTAATTATCTCTAGTTTTCAATTATGGGCAAAGCAAGACCATGTTATGGAAAACGCAAAAAAAACAAAAAGAGCACAATCTATGGTTAGACTAAATAAAGTAAGACGAATGTTAGCAGAAAATAGTGCACAGGTAATCAGACCCTTATAAATAAAGAAAACAGTGTTGCATTTCGTAAACCATTTTTTTATTTAAAAAAATTCATAGCTAATATTTAGAAACACGACAGGAAAACTTAATTAATTGATCATTTTCATAAGAAAAAAAAACATTTAGTTTTTTTTTTAATAAAAAACATGCTGTTTTCATTAAAATGATCCGGCTGGGAAACAACTGTTTTTACAACTCTAGGTCATCAATGATTGTGAAGGCATTCTTCAGGAAATATTGGATTCTGTTTATAAATCCAGCCATACTACAGAAGATAGTGCACAATATGTCGATGGCGAAGCTGAAACCCCAGAAGCAAACGACAAAGATGAGGAGTATAATTTTACCTGGGGATCTGTAGACGAATATAACAGGTAATATGTGATTGCCTTGCATCCTATTAACAAAGTGAAAAGTAACATTATAAATAAGTATTTAATTTTCATTATACTTCTCTGAAAACACCTTGTTTTCATCTGTTTTTGCAATGACGTAAAGGTGGCATTTTTAGAACAACCCACGGAAAACATTCCCCGATGTCCGATTTTTTCGGTGCACTAAATTAATAAAAAGTAAATCGTTGCTATGGAAGCTTTAATCGTGTTTGCTACTATATTTACGATGTATTATTATTACTTTGAAAATAATAGTATATTATACATCAAGGTAGCGAAGTATTATAACCTGAGCGCATATTAGATACTGAGCGTGCAGCGCGAAGTATCTAAAGCGCGAAGGTTATAAAACGATTCGCTACCGTGGTGTATATACTATTTCTTGTACTACCAAACGGCTTAATACCTAAATTCTCAACAAATTTCGAAAATAGTTTAACTGTCAACCTGACAATACAGCTCATAAAACGTCAAAATTAAAATAGTCATACTTGGTAACTTAGCAATTTATTACTTACCACGGTGAAAATTGTTTATTCTACTGTCTCTCCCGTGGTGGAGAAAATCAACTTCACGACCTAAAGATAGGCCAATAACGGTGCGTTCTGAGACTAGTAGTGCAAAAAATTTATTACTTATCCTTTTTTACGTTGTTTTCAAATAAATACGTATATAACGAGCATTTGTTTCTTTAGAAGTAATAACTTATGTTAAAATATGTAAATTTTGTTTGTAGTTACTATCTTCGTTCAATAAGCCGCGTAGCGCAGTTGGGTAGGCGCTAGGCTTGCATTAAGCAAATCTTCGGTTCAAATCCCGCGGGGGTAGGAATTGTTTCGCAGTCTTGGCGATTGGAATCAGGCTCGGTGAGACCATTCACAGTTGGGCACCAAATTAACTGTGCTCTACTCAGAACCACAGACCTAAGAGATAGAGTAATAAGGTCAAAACATCACCATGACACACGCCTCATACAGTGGTTGCTGCGCAAGCACAAAAGGCGCGCTCCAACTTTATATCCCGAATCTGGGGCAAGTTGAGCATTGAACCGCCAGATGCAAGCGCATAAAGCACCAGCCTCTGTACCGCAAGATAAAATGAGGTTATCGATAATACATATGTACATACATACACACATCTTCGTTCAATAGAGACGACGAGTACGACCGAAAGCAAGGTGGCAAGACACACTTCTCCAACCCGGCCCAGAGCTGTGACCTCAATCACACTGTATTTACTATCAATCTTGTATTGTAAATAAAGTAGTATAATAAAAGATGTTTTTTGTCAATATTTGAATGTTTTGATATCTGTTTAGGCAAATACCTATAACACTATAGGAAGCAGGGAGTGATTTTTTAAAAACTCAATTGCAGCAGGCCCTGGATAGCCTGAATCAGTTGGCAATACTGAAATGTATTGTTGGTGACACTGTAAGTCTATGTCAAATACAAGGTTAGCAGGTTAGGTTTTGCGCCAGTCTGTGTCAAAAATGACGCAAAACCTAACCTGTTAACCTCGAATTTGACATAGATTTACAGTGTCACCAACATTACATTTCAGTATTGGCAACTGATTCAGGCTATCCAGGGCCTGCTGAAATTGAGTTTTTAAAAAATCACTCGGAGTAAATTTGGTTGTAAACGGTATAACATTTACATTATATAGCAATAAAATTTGTTAACAGTGTCTGCTTTCTTGTAAGGTGTTAATTTAACAAAGCGATCCCGGTTTGCGGTTGAATGGCAGTACAAATGATAAATGGCTACAAAATCGTCGAATTTTACAACGCAGACGATTCATTTTGCCATTTATAAATTAGCAGATGATACCAGCCAATATTTGTCTTTCAAACGCAGTTTTGTTTACAGTTAAAAAACTTTACTTTTCTTTATAATTTTTTGTTTAAAGTGACGCTTTCTTAACGATTTTTCGTTAAAAAAAACCACTTTTGTCATCCCTATGCAAAAAACTAAATCTGTTACATTATTTGCATTAAGTGTAAAGATATAAACTACAGTTAAATAAAGAATAGTCTATTTCATTACGAGTCAATTCAAAACCTTCAAGCTGCCTAAATATAGGGAATTCCATAAAAAAAGTAAGTTTTATTTGCCGCGCTTTTTTGAGGCACCCTGTATAATCAAAAGTATTTCAGTAATGTGCACCACCTTTGCTCCTACAACTAAGAACTAAGGTTACCTACATTCCGCCGATACTGACACGAAGAAAAATAATTTGGGTGGGGGGGATAAAATCAATGAAAAAGATCAACGTGAAATAGTTTGTTAAGTACATTATAAATACGATTCCAAAAATTATTTTATAGTTCTGAAATCGCATAAAATAATTCCGGCCTCATCAATAGTCATATGTCAAAACTTTCTTTGGAACACTTGTACATGGCATGCTATTAATAATTAATATTTATTGCTTAACACTAATTATGTAAAATAAAATCTTAGCAGCTCTCAGTATTTATAATTGGGTAGACTATACAAATCCAATCCAATGTATCTGAGAAATAAACCGCGAAGAAACTAAATTTTTGTGGAGAAAATTTAAAATAATTTCTAAAATTATATTTTGGCACTTGACCCACTTTCTACTTTTGCTCTGGAACTTTTAAATATGAACCTCTAGTTAACCCGAAGAATTTTGTTCATAACCCGAAGTCTTCGGGTCAAAATGTCAATATTGGTCACCCTACCTACAACTTTTATATAAGTGATATTTATGTAACTCTCATAGTTTTACTACTATTTTCCACCCCGTTGTCGTTATCAGGCCCAGGATTGTGGTCGTCTAAAAATATCAAGTTGCATGTTTATGCATATCGCAATTCAAGTTTGAATTACGTCATTAGCAGTAGCGCCACCTACCTTACAGAGGCTGAACTATTTTTAGCAGGAAAACACGTATCAAAGCTTAAATTGCCAACACAAAATTTACTCACGATGAGCTATTACAAGTATATGTTGCTTCTCGGTCATCTGCTAAACTTCTGGTTCAAATTATTTGAATTTTTAGTATGTTATAGTTAAAACTCTAGAGATTATGGCCCCCCATTTTGTTTTACTGTTTGAAGAGTATTTCTTACAGAAATAAATCGTCGAATTTCACGTTCAAAAATCCACTTTATTTATATTTTTTAGTCAAAGCCGTGATTTATAAACTAAATTTTAAATACGGAGGGCACCTTCCTTGAATCTTTCTGCTTATTTTCGTATATTGTAGATTCAATTTGGTTCAGTATTAATCGCACTGCCTGCTCTCGAGTGAAGTCATGATAACCGCAATTTTAAGTTAAATTTCGTAAGAGTAAATCGCCACCTTAATGCTACATGCGTTTCTCTGTTTCTCTGAACTCGTTTCTCTAGGGCTATTTTTAATGTAAATATATTGTAGACCGTGGACCGACCTGCCCGGAACCCTGCTTGTTCTTCTGGCTGTTTGTTTTCTATCTCTTTTTCAATCATATTTTTTAATATCCTCGAGTATATTCTTCCTACAGTAGGTATGACCGCTATTCCGCGGTAATTAGCTGGCTTATCTTTAGGTCCCTTTTTATAGATGGGTGTTGTATGCGACGTTTTCCACTCTTTTGGGATGCTTTCACCATTTATGCATCTTTCATATAAAGCTGTTAGCATCTCTACAAATTTTTGTGGCCCGTACCTAATAAGTTCTGGATAAATGCCCCCAGGCCCTGGTGATTTCTTTAACTCGGTTGATATAATTGCTTCTTTCACATCTGATAATTCTAGTTGTATTTTGTATCCAATAATATCGTCGTGGTTGCCTTGTGGAACTTCTAGAAACTGAGGTCTTTTTTCTTTCAGGAGGTTTTGAAAGTATTTAACCCATTCTTTGTGTGGTACATTGTTTAATAAGGTTCCCGGTTTTCCAGTACTTTTTATCGTGCTAACGGCTTTCCATGCTTCGGAGCTTTTGGTACCTCCCAAACACTGGTCAATGTATTCACATTTTTTTTCCACGTTGCGTTCTTTTTGTTTATGACTTCTTCTTTTACTCTTCTGTTTATTCGTCTGTATTTTTCTTTAGTCTCGGGATTGTTATTCTGAAAAGTCTTTACATGAAGCTGTTTTTTTTCTTTAATCAGGTGTTCTATTTCCTTATCCCACCAGTACGGTTTCTCTTTTAAATGTTCCGTTTTTAAGGCTCCCAAGGCTTCCTGTGCTGCTTCTGTGATGCATTGCTTTATGTGTTCGTATTCGTCTTCTGTTGTTCGTTCAATCTGAAGAAGTTTTTGTTCCAGTCTTCTAGTGTATAGATATTTTGTGGATTCATTTTCAAAACTGTTTAAGTTATATCTTACTGTTTGTATCTTATCATTACTCTCTTTTGCTTTGTCTTGTTGATTCATTGCAATATATGGTATGTAGATCTTGGAAGTTAATAAACGGTGATCAGTGCCGCAGTCCGCTCCTCTTTTCACTCTGACGTCTTGGATTTTTATTCCGCTGTGTTGTCTAACTATGAGATAGTCAATTATCTATTTGAGTCCTCTTGTATGCTGGTACCATGTATATTTGTGTACATCTTTGTGTGCGAAAAACGTGTTCATTATTTTTAGATCATACTCTTCACAACTATATTGATAACACTTCAATATAATTTGTTAATATACACCAAACAGGGTATATTGCAGTATCCAACACAGTATTTGTATCATAACCTTAGAAGTATAGTCTGTTCAGTAAACATAAAAGCACAAAGTGGCCTTTGATTTCCAAAATTTCATGAGTGTACTTCCAAAAATGCATCTTTGTCTAGGAATGTACTTACAAAAAGTTACTAAAACAAATAGGTTAAGGGTGTGAC